>JAQFVV010014290.1:0-42382 GCA_028023455.1 Epiperipatus broadwayi
ATTTATTTTTATATAGTGCATGTTTACAATTGTATTACATTCAAATATTACCAACGTTTCATTCAGACATCGTATATATTAATTTAAAGTGAGTGGGCCATCCTCATGCTTTCCTTGCCAGTACTTCAGATTTGCTCATATATAAGCATTTGAGTTGTAGGAATAATTGGATTCATTTAATTCCTGCATAAATACTATATCTTGTATTGGAGAGGAAAGTATTCATTTACTATTATTAACACTCACAAAAGCACATGCACAATTAGCTTGAAAGGTTGATATTTAAATGTAATTCATAGTCTCTATGAAAATGTTTTTTGTCCTGGGCGAGGGGCAGGTGAACTTTTGTTTGCATCTTGTGATCCACATGGAATAAGTGAGAAAATGGGTAATTTTATAATTGGAAAGTCCCTTGACATTATACAATCTTTGATATTGAGAATTCTATATATATCAATCAGTCAGTTGTGTGCAATTATGTTTTTTATATTTCAGAAAGCCGTTCAAGTTTGTATAATGGTCCATAAACAAAATATTTGGTGAGACCGAGGAGAAAAAACTGCCTAATTGCATAAATACATTCATGAGTTAAGACCTCTCACATTCAGGCCTATTTTACAAGAATAACTATCCATTAACATTAGAGCCCCTTGACTGAAGTGCTCGTGGTATTTTGGATAGGGGGTTGAAGTTTCATTCTCTATTATCATCTTCGTTATCACCACTTAGGTTTTGCCTATCAGGGTTGTTATATGGTTGATTTTCTAGATCATTTGTAGATATGATCAGATGAAATCTAGTAATAGTATGGTTGACTTTGCATTTTTTTCCACGGTTGGTTTGTTTTTGTATGGATGGGTGGGTTTTAGACTAATTCAGTTTTTCATTTGAGTATGATGTTAGTTCTTCTTCTTCTGAGCTATTCCTAAAAAAATCTATTAGATTTCCTTTTGTGGTTTTCTTTGTTAGTAATGCTCAACTCCATGTCTGATTTCACATCAGTGCCATTGTTGCTGTGGCTTATGTCATCTTTGGATTGGCTACTCATTTTCTTTGGTTTTCCAGTTAAAGTTGTAGTAGTTATTGGTAGCCTGTCATGCTGTTGAATGCCTATATTCTTTGAGTTTGAATAAGGAGATGTGATTACTCTTTGTGTATTTGGCAATCATGTTCAATATGATTATCTTACTCAAAAAGATTTAAGCTTGCAAGATTAGATGCTTCTTTATTTTTTGAGAGCTGGAAATTTCCTTTTGTGATTTGAGTCTGTTGACTTTTAGTGGAGATAATTTGGGTTATAGCTTTATCAGAGTTGATTGATGCATCTGTTGATGATTGGCTCATCATATTACTATTTTCTGCAAAGTCATTTCTGTTTAGCAGTTGGCTTTTAATAATCTGTGTTGCTTGTCACAATATTTAATTCTTCTGATTCGTTATTGAGAATCATTTTTGGGTTATTATTCGAAGAAATTGTGTCTTTATACGTTTATTTTAGTAGTGGAGTGGGTTGGGCTTCTTTGCACTTGTGAAATCTGTTTTTCTTCATGCCACAGATGGTGCAGATTTGAGCCAGTCAATCCCTTATATGGTAGGTGTTTTGCCCACAGTAAAAGCACTGAGGCTTGACTCCCATAAAGGAAAGAATCAAGGGAGCACCCCTCAGTTTGATAATGGTTGGAATGTGGGTGGGAGTTATGCCCTTCTTAAGATTTCATTCAAAAACTGCTGTGTTTGATAGGATTGAACTAACTGATTTGTCTACAGGTAGGGAAGAGAATTTTGTATATTTTGCCAAATGGTTGCAATAACTCTTGCATTTGGATATCAACTAAGCCAGTGATGCAATTTTTTAATGTGCCTGAAAGTGTTGACATTCAGTTTAAGTCTACATGAATTATAAATTTGTCTAGCACTCTAAACCTATTCTTGAATGTATTTCTGATTACCCATGACGTGAACTCAACAGCTATGTATCTGTCATTTGGATGAGTTGAGATATGATAGATGGTTTCTGTGATATCCTTTTTCCTAATTAGGTCATAAAGAGCATTGACTGGGAACTTGTGTAAGTCGTAGTTGGTGTCTGTCACAGCTAGGATCCAACTCCTGTCACTGTTGTAATTCGCTAGTGATTTTAGTAGAATCAATGGGATAGATTGGTTAAATTTAGAATTTATTATTTTAAATTGTTTTTTTGTATGTGTCATTACAGTAAAATTAACATTGATGTTTTCATGTTGTTTTTTTGTTTAGATATTCTGATTCTTGTTCTAACCAATTTAACATTGTTAGGTTGTGAGGTTTTAGATGTGTGTTATTGACATTGTGTGTTTTATTATTTACATTATATGAAAAATTATTATAATTTTGTGACACATTTAATTGTTGTGGAATTCCCATTTTTGTTATGTTTGCATACGAGGTTTTATTATGTGTTATATTAACTTTACCTGTTTGATCTATGTTGATTTTTCAGTGGTTTATATGTAGGATAATTTTTAGAATTGGTTGCATTAGCAATATTATTTTCATTATTTATTTTTTTATTGATTATTCACATTCTATGGAATATTTGTTCTAGTGCCTCTTATGAGAAATTTTGCGTGTTATCATTTAATGCATATTCTTGGTAATGATCAGTTGTAAATGTTTTATCCTTATTTGTCAGATTTGTTTGAGGAAATACTGTGACAATTAATTTCCATATAATGTTATAGAATGGGTTTGTATATTTTTAACATTTGGATGGGTTTTCTTTTATAAGCCAAATTAGTCTTCCCATTTTCTTTAGATTTATTGGATTCTAACTATGTTAAGTTTGCACAAGCTTTGGTGTTGGATTTTTATTTTAGATTCTGTTTTGTTTTTAGAATTTAAGTACTTGAGTGTCTTTGTCATTAGTTGCCTTAGGTATTATTTGGGTTTTGAGTTGCGGATGGTTTGATAAAGTTTTGTCATTAGGCTTGTTCAGCTTATACTATTTATTTACTTGAGTTAAATCGTAGTTCCTTATACTATTTTGTTGATCACTTTGTTGAAGTTCATTATATCTTATATTTTCTTATTATTTGGTATTACATTGTTTTTAAATGTGATTTCATTGTCTGAATACACTATGATGTCAGTGAGAGGATCTTCGACGTAGACATCTTTGACAATCACTGATTCATTTTTTCCATAAGATTGATACCTTTTAAGATTATTATTGATATTAATTTTTGAATCATTTTGTACATTTTTGTTTGTATTATTACATTTTACCATAACAACCATTTGATTTGTTATGTGTTCTACCCCTTTATATTCGAAAACATAATTGACCATCTTGAATGTCACATTCCAGACTTCGGAGATTTTTATTTGATGAAAACATAGGGTTATTAGTTTTTTCGTCAATTGGATTACTTACTTTAATATTTTTTGATTTATTTTTATTATCTAATAGATTAAATTGAAGGATAGATGTTTCCATGTTTTTTTTATGCTTGTCTGGTGTAGTATCTTTGTGTGCCTCACCTTTCCAGTGAAGTAGTGAGTCATTGCTATGGGATAATAGTTTTTGGAGGTTACTTTTCTATTCCTGTAATATTAATTGTCTTTCTCTTATTTTATGTTTATTGTAAATAAATCATCTGTATCATTTAGAGTTTTTTCTTTTACGTTCTTATGGAATTGAGAGGTCTGAGAAGCATTTGATTCTAGCCTAATTGGTTCAGCGCTTGTATTTACATTGTCATCTAAAAGACCTATATAATGTTTAAGATTTTTTAATTTTTTTTTAACATTTTTGATATTGGTTTCGATTTTAATATCTTCATTTTGATTATCAATGTTGCATTTTCTAATGTAGGGAATCCTGCTTGGATTAGAATTAATCTCGTTTGTTTTTTCAGTTTTAGCAAATGCCGATAAGTGGCCACTTGTAGAAAATTTGACTCTGTTTGCAGCAATGCTGGTCTAATTTTATCATTGATGGTAGAATTGTTGGTTATTATTTTAATTTCGGGGGCATAGACTTTAGCAGATATTATATTAGATTAATATAGATTTGCCTTTAGCATTATCTTTTGTTAATTCTAAGAAATCATGCATTGTATAGTTATACAATTTCAATTTTCCTTCGTTAATGGTTGATTTATTCATAACGAGTTCAGTGTTATCCTCTAGGGTTAAGATTACACAATTTATGACCATTTCTAAATTATTTCAATTGTGTGATCCTAGAAGGTTTTGTTTGTCTATGATTGTTCAGTGGAAGTATTTTGAGTAGAGCTTTTATAATTATAGTTTTCAGAGGGATAAATTTTGTTATGTTCTCGAGAACACATATCGGTAGACTTATTTGTTGTGTCTCGTGTTCGGCCCTCCATAACGTTCTCGATAGATTTTTTTAATTTCAGATACTTTTTTAAACGATCTAATATATATTGTTCACTGTGGAGGTAACAAATCCTTTTTAGGTTTTATTGAACTAGTGTGTATTCTTTTTCTCGAATTAATGGATGTTTTTTTTTATTTTTATAAATTGATTCATTTTTAGGACAGCTATTTCTTTTCCTAGTGGCCGAGATTTTAATCAGCCCAGCTTTTTTTTTAAATTTTGAGTTGTGAGAATTATTTTTTACATCCATTATAATAAAGTTAATAAAAGGGCTTACCTTTAATGTTTGAAGTGATTTTAGACTAGAAGAAGACTATTTATTGTAGCTTTTTTTAAAAAAAAAATCCTATGAGCCCATTTGATATGCTGCTATCAGTGGAAGACACAGGTGGCGCACGGGGAAGGTTCTTGTTATTGTACCGAAACATCAGCTATTTAAATATTTTACACATATTATATCCCGAAAATAATAATAATATGAAATCATTTATCCGTGAAAATGTTCGAATTAATATTTATAATAATATTAAATCGTGCTTTCACACTTCCAACGTAAAGCTATAACAACAAATTGAATACTAAATTAAATGGCTGAGCGCTTTCAAGAAGTGTGAAAGCACGATTTAATATTATTATATTGAAGACAATCGTAAAGTATAAATATACAGGCTATTAATTAATATTTATATAAATCTAGCATTTCTCATATAAAAATTGAAGTATTGAAGCTTCTAGATCATTTAATGACAATGTATTCATTAATACATAGATAGATATTGTGAGTGTTAGATGAATGTTTAGAGAACTCAATATTATTTTTAAATCCTTCAAAGTGAGAAATGTTTTAAAACATCTGTCTGTCTATCTATCTATCTATCTATCTATCTATCTATCTATCTATCTATCTATCTATCTATCTATCTATCTATCTATCTATCTATCTATCTATCTATCTATCTATCTATCTATCTATCTATCTATCTATCTATCTATCTATCTATCTATCTATCTATCTATCTATCTATCTGTCTATCTGACTATCTGTGTCTGTCTCTGTCTGTCTGTCTATCTGTCTATCTATCTATCTATCTATCTATCTATCTATCTATCTATCTATCTATCTATCTATCTATCTATCTATCTATCT
Source organism: Epiperipatus broadwayi (assembly GCA_028023455.1). Lineage (NCBI taxonomy): Eukaryota > Metazoa > Onychophora > Udeonychophora > Euonychophora > Peripatidae > Epiperipatus > Epiperipatus broadwayi. The sequence continues at coordinate 5,532 of JAQFVV010014290.1, forward strand.
ATCTATCTATCTATCTATCTATCTATCTATCTATCTATCTATCTAACTGTTTGTCTGGCTGTCTGTCTGTCTATTTATCTATCTAGCTGTCTCACTATCTTGCTTTCTTGCTATCTCATTATCTCGCTATCTCTTTTATCTATCTATCTGTCTATCTATCTATCTATCTATCTATCTATCTATCTATCTATCTATCTATCTATCTATCTATCTATCTATCTATCTATCTATCTATCTATCTATCTATCTATCTATCTATCTATCTATCTATCTATCTATCTATCTATCTATCTATCTATCTATCTATCTATCTATCTATCTATCTATCTATCTATCTATCTATCTATCTATCTATCTATCTATCTATCTATCTATCTATCTATCTATCTATCTATCTATCTATCTATCTATCTATCTATCTATCTATCTATCTATCTATCTATCTATCTATCTATCTATCTATCTATCTATCTATCTATCTATCTATCTATCTATCTATCTATCTATCTATCTATCTATCTATCTATCTATCTATCTATCTATCTATCTATCTATCTATCTATCTATCTATCTATCTATCTATCTATCTATCTATCTATCTATCTATCTATCTATCTATCTATCTATCTATCTATCTATCTATCTATCTATCTATCTATCTATCTATCTATCTATCTATCTATCTATCTATTCGTGTCTGTGAACAAAGGAAGTAAATCACCTTACTCCAGGCTAGGATTTAAAAGCACTCCAAATGTTCAACATTTAGGAGTGCTTTTAATTCATAACTTGAAGGAGAATGATTTACTTCCGTTGCTTACATATACTTGAGCTCAGATTAATTTTAAAGTATATATATATATATATATATAGAGAGAGAGAGAGAGATGACAAAGAGAAAAAGAATTATGCAGATGTTGGGTCAACATTTGAATATATATTACAACACATAGACATTTCCGGTAGTCTTTATCGAGGAATAGTAAAAAAGAAACCATTATTATTCATCATATCTGCCAATTTTTGTGTGATAGAGACTTGACTGGATTTACTCTTTATAACTTCATGATAGCTAACTTACCATCTATTTTTGAATGAGTAATTTAATTAGTTGTGGATTATATGCAGGAAGGAAACATTTATTAGAATGTAACATAAATTTAAATTTATCTTGTTTAGATGCATTTGATTTTGATCTATTCTGTTTTTAGATTCTTAGTAAGATTTATTAATAAAACGAATTGCTGACTGTCATAACCAAATTAGAGTTCTATTTTATAAAAAGACAACTTTTCCCTCGAATATTGATCCTCAAATAAGAAGTAGGCCGACATTACAATATTACAGTAAAAATTGTTGTATTTGCACAAATGATTGATGATCCTGTATAGCATGTGAAAAAAAGATGTTATTTCCGAAATACATATGTAAAACAGGCATGGTAAACTTATCCACGACCAAGTTCCACAGACTGCATTACAGATCAAACCACGGAGCACAACACAAAGAAAACTGTTGAAATTTAATTGAGAGCTAATATTAACGTAGAAATTATACATACAAAATAATAAATGTACAAAATAAAAGTACATCACATTACAAAAATATATGAAAGTACAAACGATTTTGTTTTTTAAGATTACACTTATTTAAATAAAGTTTTATTACTGTTTTGAAGAAACATGGCAAAATCTGTCAAGACCAAATCTTCAAAATTTGGTTGAATTTATGCAGTTGTGAACAATTTTTAAAATTGATTGCACATGCTAGTCTATTAATATTTCTGCAGTTTTATTATTTTTTAAAGTTGAAAACGGTTGTGCTCACGAATATGTGCTCCCAAATATAGTTGCATTTATTGCACAAAATACATTCGGCAATCGGTCAACTGATAAATACTTTAATATAGAATCCCGACATTGATATACTTTTGTATAATGAATTTCTAACAATTCCAATTTTAAATTGTTCGCCACGTTTTTATTATCAGTGAATAGACAAAAAGTAAATATGGGAAATTGATTTTCATATTTCTTGAAGTTCAAAGATCTACTTTCGAATTTGTTTTCTAATAGCTTAACTTCAAAAAATATTCCAAAAATTTCAATTTCAATTAATTTTTATAATAATGATTGGCAGCATTCAAATAAATTTTGTTTTTGATTTCTATGGTTTGCGAGAATAATGATTTCTTTTTGAAAACATTGATATTATCAAATAATCTAGTAATCATAGGATGTTATCTTGTAGTTTAAAACCAAATTGGCTAAGATGACTTGCAATATCTATTGAAAAAGCTGGATCTTTTATCTATTAATCATCTTTTAATACTTTTCAATTCTAAAAAAATAACAATTTCATTCAGCAATTGGGATAGTCGTTTTAAAACTTTATGACTAAAAAAAAGGTCACCGAATTTTCTGTATAATATAGTATTTCGGTGTGTTTACTTCTTATATCATCTAAAAATTTTAGTGATATTTTTATGACATGATTTTTAAAATATCGGAACATAATATTTGGTGATATATAAGGACGTGAAAATGTGTTTTTTGTTCTCAATTTTTATTGTCGCTGTAGAATAACTACTTTAATAAAAACTGTCATGGCTGGAGCATCATCAGTTGAAACAGAAACTAGGTTTTTATGGTAAGCTGTATTTCTTCAAAACGTTCATTACAACATCAAAGTATTAAATCCATTGGATATAGAATGTATTGAAATAATTTCTAGAAGCTCTTCTTTTACTTTTAAATGCATATTGTATCCCGGAATGAAGCCAACCTTTTGAACTTTATTCTGTAGGTCTATACTTTCATCCCTTGTTGTGAAATAGATCTGAAATGTAATAATTAATTTCAGTTAATTTTTTAAATTCTCGCTACATCATCAATTTAGTTGGCAAAAGTATTTGAAGTCAAAAATATAATTTTGGATTACTTTAATTGTTCAAGACAAAAAACTTTCACTGCTTAATATTAATAATACATTTGTAATAAATTCCCATTCAGTAAATGGTTTGTATTTGCTTACAATTAAATGCTATATCAAATAAATAGGTTTCACAGCAGCCGTAGTATTTTTAATAAGGTTGCTAAATATACTTTGTAATTTTTTTTTGAAATGTGAGCTTTTAATTCTGTGGGCCTACCAACTCGAAGTTTCCCAACATATTTATCAAAATTTTCTTTATGAATAGAATCGTAGGGGGGTTTATATTCTTTGCAAGCTGCAATAAAGTTTTATATCCAGCATAAAATTTTATTTTTTTAATTGAATACAAAAATATTTTATTGCCATTGTTCCTGAAAAGTGCAATCTTCTTTTCACTTTATCATGTTTTACTGAAACTCATAGAGAGGTTTGACATTATTTTAATAAATTATTAGTCACAAAGAAAACCTATTTATCTATCTAATCTAAGTAAATTTTGGATGAAGCATGATTAATATTTGAAGTCGAAAACAATAATGATTTGTTTAAAAAATAGTAATAACAATGGACGGACTGTCACATGCGATGTAACTTAGGTTATGCCAACTTCTCATTCATTGTAATGTACAAATGTGAATAAAATTTCATATATTATGCATCTTGATAGAAATATTATTTTTAAAATATATTTATATTCAATTATTATGATTTAAAATACCTGATATTATCAAAGGGCAAATTATCATATTAGTTACCATTTTTTCAGACTACAGATCAAGATGGTTACTGTAGAGTGATTTGTCAATTTATTAATGCAGTGTAATAATATTCTGAATGTCAGTTGGAGCATATGTTTCTCTAATTTTATTTAAATATAACTTAAGGCAAATTAACCTATATATATATATATACACATATATTATACCGGATACCCAATCTATTCTGATATAGGAGGGCGCCACCAGACACTACGTGTCTGGAAAATTTGTTTACTGTAATCAGAATAGATGATGATGATGGTTTGCGCCGACTAGACTCAGGGAGAAACAAGAGATCTTAAATTGTTTAGACAATTGAGACAAAAGCACAAAGACAAACGTCAGCCAAATTAAATTAAACATATTTCATAAATTTTATTATGAGAAAATAAATTATTAAATATAAGTTTATGACATAATAAATGTGAGTTAACTCAGGCGTGTACCAGACATACTAAAGGCAAAGCTATGACAGACTGACTGATCTTCTAATAAACAAATGTAAAAGGGAGGAAGCAAATTTCATTCAACAGAGGATTCACCTAAACATTGGTTTTCACTTTCAGATATTTAAACCCTATGCCCCTGAAATAGACCAAAGAATCCAACGCCGATGAGCTGTTCAAGATCTAAAAAAAATTGGTCAGACCTTGAATGTCCTTATATCGGTATGAGCTGCACCTATTACTACGTTTAAAATAATGGTGATTGATCCACCTCAAGAACAACCGACAAACATGACTGAAATGAAGAAACAATTAAAACTGGTGAATCCCAGCCAAACGATTGGCGAAAATTACTTTAAAATTAATAATTAATGGTCCCAATAAAAGACAAGTAAATGATTAGAAAAACAGTTACGTCTGTCCCAGCAAATAACGAAAAGAAAATAAACTTACAAACAAATTCTGAGTACACGCTCTGATAAATTTAAAGCACACGTAATAAATACACAAATGAATCTAGCGAAGAATGCACAGAGTATGGAAATCTTAAAAGTTGCAAACACTTTAGCAGAACGAAAGTATCACTCACCTGTAATTTAAGAAAGGATAAATTTTATCTTCCTGCTGACAACTTACAAAATTACAAAGAAAACACAATTTTAATTTCCGCTTTTAGAGATCTTAGAAACGAAATCTCCACCTGTGGCAAATTAGATGATAAAGTCGCCAGCCAAAAGATTTTTGGAGGTTTGCGAAAGCGCAAACATAGAGTATAAAAATTAATTATTGAATGCTAAATAATTACAGGTAAGCATTTAAAATGCATGACCGCTAAAGCATTTATAAAAGTCTTACATAAAAATAGGAAACTTGCTCGTCACTCTCCAATAAACAAAAACTGAAAACAACTTGTAATCTTAAAACTAAGATTCCAAGACACTTTACTAAATCTTAGAAAACACAGCAAATATTAAATATGAGGCTATATTGTTTAGGAATACATATTTATGATTAGATTGAGCGGAGATTTAATGAGAATTAATTTACCCTGGGAAGAATAAAAACGAAAATAATTACCTTTCGGTAAAAGCAATGTTCATGGAGAGTGCGCACTTTTACTTAAGTTCATTTTCAGGTTCTTTAGGTAGCAAGTAGATGTAGAGAGGTTCTGGCTTCTTTTAGGTGTTCAAGGCATTACTGTAGCAAATTTGGAAGTCAGGGATCCGTCTTTTGTGGAGTTAGCAAGCCATTCGGGTGGTGGTAACAAATATAGAATTTTTCATTTTGTTGTAGGCAAAAGTATTTAATCACGGCTGATGTCCTTTAAGAAATTAAATGTCCGTGCTGATATAAATTCTCACTTGATAAACAGCTTGTCTATCAACGAATAATGAATTAACTGACACTCCAAATTTTCGGGACTATTAATACATTGCTCCATTTCCCACGAACACTTTACTTGTTGTCCAATTTCTACACCTTAGGCAGGGCAAATATTAATCTCCCGCTCAATCTATCTAAGAATTCCACCCAGGGTTTATTGAAATGAAAACAACAACATAAAAATCAAATCTCCACTATCAAAAATTGTTTACAATAATTAAAATAAAAGCAACAGGAATGCAATTAGCTAGCCAGCCTGTTTTTAAATCAAATGGATTTAAAAACAGGTGGTATAAGAATTATTCTAAAATAAATCGATAAACATTTAAAAAAAATCCGTTTTACATATAAATGCATGTGTATTTTGATATACGCATTCTGTTTAAATAATAATGAAATTTAAACCTTACGTTTAATGAAACTTAAAAGCTTAGTAAATTTCTTTTTTTCGATAATGCAATTGAATCGGATTTCAATCAGGTTCAACTGCCTCAAAACATGATAAAAAAAAACATTCCTGTAACTTTTTTTTTTAAAAAAAAAACTATAAACACTTTAAAATATCCTTAGAAATTCGGCCGAACGTTTGCCTCGCACTCATGAAAAACAAAACAATATTTCATTTGAATCAAAACCTTTCTCCATTCTCGTAATTCATTAACAAAAAAAAAAATATATATTTTTATTAAAAACAATCCGTCCGATTGCTAAATGCTGAACCCTTAACTTTTGTCCGGCGGTTCTTTTACTCCTTTTACTAACTTACTAAAATAAGTTCCTTTCCCTCTCCTATATTTTCTTAGCTTATATAATTTTCTCTTATCTCTTTCACATTCTATTTTGTTTTCTACCTCATATGTCTGAAAATCTTTAGGCCTAGCAAAACACCTTTCTACTAATTGTCCCCTTTTATTACTCGTACTATCAGCATTAGTATACGGAAATAATTTATCGTCTACGAACTTTTTGAATGTTTGACCCCAAATCTTTCTCTATATGGCTTCTATTTCAACTTCAAAATCATATTTCTTAATCTTTTTTTAACTTTTTTCTTCTTTTTGAATTCATATTCAACACAAACAGTTATTAAAAACAATTTATTTTTAGTTTCACGCGGAGACTCTTCTACCTGCTTTTCTGTTTTTACCTTATAACTTTCTTGTATTGCTTTATTTACATTTACTAAATTTTCCACCACACTTTCTACTTGTAACCCATCTGTGCTTATTTCTAACTTTATTTCCACCTTTTCTGTCCTAACACTATCCTGTGCTATCTTAATTTCTATATCTTTTATGACCTCAACTTTTTCTACTGCTTGAGTTTCTTCTACTTCTCCCATCATTTCTCGTCTCATTTCTTTCATTTCCCTAATCATTTCTTCCTTCATTGCCTGCTGGCCCTGCTTAACTTCACTAATTTCTTCCTTCATTTCCGCTTTAAACTCTGCCATCATTGCTTGCTGACTTTTCTTGAATGCACTCATATCCTCCTTCATTTCTATTACCAACTTCATCAACATCTTCATCATCATCTGTGACCCACTTTCTTCTTTTTCTACAATTTGAGGGTTTTTAAATGAGACAGGACTTTCTTCTACAAATGCCGCCCTGTCGCTTTCTTTGTTGACTTTCATTTTCGACACAAATTAAATTCGCAATACTAACTTCTTAAAAGAAAATCTAAAATCTAATAGCAAATAAACCGCTATTTACTGTTTTCTATAAATTATTTCAAAACAAAGATGAACTATATTTAACTCTTCAAATAAAATTACTCCGACAGACTTTTTGAAAATACGCTTTTACAGTTGATAAATTATTTCATTAAAAAAAAGACGAACCCCATTCTACCAAACTGCTCCAAAATGCATGCAATAATTATCAAAACCAAACCTCCACCTACTAGATCTTGCCTCTTACACCTGAAAGCTTTCTCAATTGTCTAAACAAAATCTCACATGAGTTTGAAAACTCGAAGCCTCACATTGGTAGTGCTAAAAAATTCTTATCCTATATACTAGATACCCAATCTATTCTGATACAGGAGGGCGCCACCAGACCACTATGTGTCTGGAAAATTTGTTTACTGTAATCAGAATAGATGATGATGATGGTTTGTGCCGACTAGACTCAGGGAGAAACAAGAGATCTTAAATTATTTAGACAATTGAGACAAAAGCACAAAGACAAACGTCAGCCAAATTAAGTTAAACATATTTCATAAATTTTATTATGAGAAAATAAATTATTAAATATAAGTTTATGACATAATAAATGTGAGTTAACTCAGGTGTGTACCAGGCATACTAAAGACAAAGCTATGACAGACTGACTGATCTTCTAATAAACAAATGTAAAAGGGAGGAAGCAAATTTCATTCAGCAGAGGATTCACCTAAATATTGGTTTTCACTTTCAGATATTTAAACCCTATGCCCCTGAAATAGACCAAAGAATCCAGCGCTGATGAGCTGTTCAAGATCTAAAAAAAATTGGTCAGACCTTGAATGTGCTTATATCGGTATGAGCTGCACCTATTACTACATTTAAAATAACGGTGATTGATCCACCTCAAGAACAACTGACAAACATGACTGTAATGAAGAAACAATTAAAACTGGTGAATCCCAGCCAAATGATTGGCGAAAATTACTTTAAAATTAATAATTAATGGTCCCAATAAAAGAAAAGTAAATGATTAGAAAAACAGTTACGTCTGTCCCAGCAAATAACAAAAAGAAAATAAACTTACAAACAAATTCTGAGTACATGCTCTGATAAATTTAAAGCACATGTAATAAATACACAAATGAATCTATCGGAGAGTGCACGGAGTACGAAAATCTTAAAAGTTACAAACACTTTAGCAGAATGAAAGTATCGCTCACCTGAAATTTAAGAAAGGATAAATTTTATCTTCCTGCTGATGACTTATAAAATTACAAAGAAAACACAATTCTAATTTCCGCTTTTAGAGATCTTAGAAACGAAATCTCCACCTGCGGCAAATTAGATGATAAAGTCGCCAGCCAAAAGATTTTTGGAGGTTTGCGAAAGCGCAAACATAGAGTATAAAAATTAATTATTGAATGCTAAATAATTACAGGTAAGCATTTAAAATGCATGACCACTAAAGCATTTATAAAAGTCTTACATAAAAATAGGAAACTCGCTCATCACTCTCCAATAAACAAAAACTGAAAGCAACTTGTAATCTTAAAACTAAGATTCCAATAACACTTTACAAAATCTTAGAAAACACAGCAAATATTAAATATGAGGCTATATTGTTTAGGAATACATATTTATGATTAGATTGAGCGGAGATTTAATGAGAATTAATTTACCCTGGGAAGAATAAAAACGAAAATAATTACCTTTCGGTAAAAGCAATGATCACGGAGAGTGCATACTTTTACTTAAGTTCATTTTCAGGATCTTTAGGCAGCAAGGTAGAGGTAGAGAGGTTCCGGCTTCTTTTAGGTATTCAAGGCATTACTGGAGCAAACTTGGAAATCAGGGATCCGTCTTTTGTGGAGTTAGCAAGCCATTCGGGTGGTGGTAACAAGTAAAGAATTTTTCATTTTGTTGTAGGCAAAAGTATTTAATCACAGCTGATGTCCTTTAAAAAATTAAATGTCCATGCTAATATAAATTCTCACTTGATAAACAGCTTGTCTATCAATGAATAACGAATTAACTGACACTCCAAATTTTCGGGACTATTTATACGTTGCTCCATTTCCCGCGAACACTTTACTTGTTGTCCAATTTCTACGCCTTAGGCAGGGAAAATATTAATCTCCTGCTCAATCTATCTAAGAATTCCACCCAGGGTTTATTGAAATGAAAACAACAACATAAAAATCAAATCTCCGCTATCAAAAATTGTCTACAATAATTAAAATAAAAGCAACAGGAATGCAATTAGCTAGCCAGCTTGTTTTTAAATCAAATGGATTTAAAAACAGGCGGTATAAGAATTATTCTAAAATAAATCGATAAACATTTAAAAAAAATCCATTTTACATATAAATGCATGTGTATTTTGATATATGCATTCTGTTTAAATAATAATGAAATTTAAACCTTACGTTTAATGAAACTTAAAAGCTTAGTAAATTTCTTTTTTTCGATAAAGCAATTGAATTGGATTTCAATCAGGTTCAATATATATATATATGATAAACAAAATAAGTCATAAATTTCATAAACTTGCTTATAGCTTGCATATAATGATCAATAGATGGAGCTTTACCAATATCTCCTTACAAGCTTTGTTTACATAAAATACTGAGAGAGACAGAATTCAATATCTCTTTCATTGTCTCCACCTTCAGATCAGCTGATTTAAGCTAAATGGCTATCACCAGTGAAGGGTAGGATCAAAAACTCTATCTAAACACTGACTTTAAAACACAGCATTTATGAAACATGTTTCTGTCAGCTTGCAAGCATGAATTTTTCAGATATGTAAATATCTTCAAATCCAGCCAAACAAACTAGACAGCTATATGGGTCTGAATCAGTTCAGTTTCACCACATAGTAAAAGCCTCTGCAATATACATCATTGTAAAAACCTTCAAAGGTACATTTATGATAAACAAAACAAGTCATAAATTTTGTAAACTTGCTTATAGCTTGCATATAATGATCAATAGATGGAGATTTACTAAAAGATATTAGATTACTTAGAAAAAGCTCAAAGGGAAGTAGGAAGACATGCATTGGATGCAGAAGTATGGCCAGCAAGGGAGGAAATTCAAGGAGAAATGGGATGGTCAAGTTTTCATATGAGAGATGCAAAAAGTAAAATGAAAATGTTTGGTGGATTCCAGTTTATGGATAATAAAATAATAGCCAAAATAGTATTTAATTGGGTTATGAGTAAAGGTCAGGTAACAAATTGGGTGAGATAGGTAATGTGGTATGCAAAAGATTTGGATAAAGAATTTATATCAGTATATTTGTACAAAAGATGGGATGATTGTGTTAAGAGGATTATTGAGTGTTATAGTAGTAAGGAATGGGATAAAAGAATAAATTTATTAATAAAGACTAGGAAGTTAGAGAGATGGAGAAATAGTATGGAGAGTAAAAAGAGTTTAAATATATATAGAAATAAACAGAATATTAGGTGTGAGTTAATATATGATAATAGTGAGGAAAGTAGTTTATTGTTTAAGGCTCGAATAAGATCTTTAGCTACAAAAGAATATACATGTAAATGGAAAAATATGGGTGATTTATTTTGTAAATTATGTAAGGAAGAAATAGAAAAAAATAGGCATTTGTTAATTGAATGTAAATGTTTGAAAACAAAAAGGGTACATATAATGAAGTTGTGGAAAAATAAATATGAAAAGAGTGATTATATAGAAAGTGAATTATTGGTTTTTATGCTGGATTTGGGAAAAGAGAAGGGGGATTTAGATATAAAGGTTATAGAGTTGACAAAGATTATGTTGTGGAAATGGGATAGAGCAGATTATGGGTAAATTTAGAGTGGGGAATGTAAAATAAAGTGGCTAACAGGTTTATTTGGGCATAATTGCTGAGATATTCTTGACTTTGTTTAAAGAGAAGCCATAATACAACACATCACAAGCTTTCGTTACATAAAATACTGAGAAAGACAGAATTCAATATCTCTTTCATTATCTCCACCATCAGATCAACTGATTTCAAGGTAATTGGCTAGCATCAGTGAAGGGTAGGGACCAGAAACTAGATCTAAACACTGACTCTTAAACTCAGCATTTATGAAACATGTTTCTGTCAGCTTGCAAGCATGAATTTTTCAGATATGTAAATATCTTCAAATCCAGCCAAACAAACTAGACAGTATTTTATTTAGACAATGATTGTATTGAGATATTGGTAAAGGTCCATCTATTGATTATTATATGCAAGCTATAAGCAAGTTTACGAAATTTATGACTTGTTTTGTTTATCATAAATGCATCTCTGAAGGATTTTGCAATGATATATATTGCAGAGACTTTTACTATGTGGTGAAACTGAACTGATTTCAAACCCATATAGCTGTCTAGTTTGTTTGGCTGGATTTGAAGATATTTACATATCTGAAAAATTCACACTTCCAAGCTGACAGAAACATGTTTCATAAATGCTAAGTTTTAGAGTCAGTGTTTAAATCTAGTTTCTAGTCTCTACCCTTCACTGATGATAGCCAATTAGCTTGAAATCAGCTGATCTGAAGGTGGAGACAACAGAAGATATATTGAATTCTGTCTTTCTCAGTATTTTATGTAAACAAAACTTGTATGGAGATATTGGTAAAGCCCCATCTATTGATCATATATATATATATATATATATATATATATATATATATATATATATATATATATATATATATATATATATATATATATATATATATATATCAAATAATGTAAGTATAATAAAACAATCCACTAGAATAAATCTACAAAATTTTAAAAAATGCCTATATAAAATTGAAGATTAATATCCTTTGCTATAGCCAGCTTTGGAATATGCCGAAGCTGGCTACAGCAGAAGATATTTTATGTAGGCATTTTTTAAAATTTTGTTGTTTTATTTTAGTGTATATATATATATATATTAATTGTAATATTTTCATGGCTAAATGATGATTTCATATTATTATTATTATTATTATTAATTTGGGATATTCCATGTAGTAAAATAGCTAAATGGCTGAAGTTTTGGTACAATAACATGTACCTTTCTCAAAGCATTCTCTTTATCAAATCATGGGAATGCTTGTTAGATTTAAAATCATTTTTATGTTTTTGTTTCCGCTAATACTTAAAATCTATTGGTTGAGAAGTTTTAAAATTTATTTTGTATTCCAATAGCTTCTTCCAAATGTTGTTAATCTTTTTTTAATTCACACTTTTCCTTTATGCTCTTGGGTCTTTTAAAAATATCTGTAACTTCTCTTAGCAATCTCTCATCATATTGTTCAATTTTTGTTAGAATATTTGTTTTATCAAAATTGATATCATGATTAGGTTATTTGGTTGTTGTTGAATAGCTACTATACCCCACTCTATGGCAGAGTTTTCATACTTAAACTATAAAATATGATCATTCCTGGGCTATTAATTATAATCATTTTGATGTGTTTTTTGTAATGTGAAAATAAAACCAAAAGAAAATCATCTTTTTTAAATATTATTTAATTTTAAATATTATTTTTTATTAACGTATAAAAATTAAATGATAATAATAAATGTAAAATAAAATAAACAAATTACAATTTGATTCGTCTTTTTTAGTTTGCTTTTTATTAGAAAAATAAATTTTCTATTGGAGATTTTTTTACTGGGATTACGACTTTTTTGTTGTTGTTTACTGCTATTTTTTATTTCAAATAGAATGACAACTAAAAGTAAAAGTTGTTACTGTTAGGTTTAGGGTTAGTTTTAGGGTTAGGCTTAGGGTTAGTTTTAGGGTTAGCTTTAAAGTTAGTTTTAGGGTTAGGTTTAGGGTTAGTTTTAGGGTTAGCTTTAGGGTTAGCTTTAGGGTTAGTTTTAGGGTTAGGTTTACGGTTAGTGTTCTGTTGTTTGTAATGCTAAAATAAAAAATATCAAAATCATATTTTTGTAAATATTTTTTTTACTAGCATCTATAAAATAAATGATAACAATAAACGTAAACTATATTCAACAAAGTATAACAGTTGTTGGAGAAAAGAAATAAACTAAAACTTTTTTAAATAACGACAAATATATATATATATATATATAAAATGTTTATAATATATGCTTTTTATGACATTGAAAAAAACAGTGTACAATTGTACTTTTCTTACGGGATATTTTTGTGTTAACACTCTTTTTTATTTCAAAAATATACACACAGTACAATCTTCTTTGTCTCGTGGAATGTTACGAACAGTACATTACTTGACTCATTACCTAATTCCAACTCACTTTATACATATATCTCATCAACATTTACAACTTAAAACTTCAATACACTATGGTGTAAAAAGTCTGTTAATTATTACTTGACAAAATCTGAACATTTCTATACTTTAAAATAAAAAAAAATCCCATGAAAACAACATTTCCATCCAATTAAAAAAAACATCCTCTCCCCAAGCCATAACCATTTTATAAACTGTCCGAATTCAGAAAATGTATTTGCTGCATAAAATATACATGCTGTACTGCAACGTGACATAGCGGCCTGCAATTTGTTGCACAACAAAAAAGTTGTATTATAGAAAATGCGGGTTCAAATGTGTCAGCCATGAAAATGGCATTTTTATGTGTTTTAGCATGAAAATGGTGCCATCCAGTGGGATATGGGGCTCTTCGATGAATGCCATTTATTTTATTCTAGAATAAATATTAGAAAGGAAGAACCCATTTTGGCAGTCAGAAAAAATCCAATTCATCAGCTATTTATTCTTATATAAAATTAACTAATCATGATATCAATTTTGATAAAATGAATATTTTAGCTAAAATTGAACAATATGACCAGAGATTGCTAAGAGAAGCTATATAGATTTTTAAAAAATCCAAGAGCATAAATGAAAGATGCAAATTAAAGAAGATTAACAACATTTGGAAGATGCTATTGGAAGACAAAATAAATTTTAAAACTTATCAACAACTAGAATTTACGTATGAGGAGAAACAAAAAGATAAATATGATTCTAAATCTTACATACATTCCTATGATTTGAGAAAGAGAGCACTTTGAGGAAGGTACTTGTTATTGTACCAAAATGTCAGTTATTTAGATATTTTACTACATGGAATATCCCCAAAATAGTAATAATATGAAATCATATGTATATAGTAACCCTGTGCTTTTCCACATTTTCTTATTGAATATTTTTAAGTTAAAAAAAAATGAAAACAATAAATAAACAGTGAAAGAACATAATCATGTCACCTTCTGCAAATTATGCTGTTCAACTCATATACATTAAGATTTTACTTTATTTAGTTAACAGTGAATACAAAATAGATGATATTTAGTAAAGTAAATAGCTATTGAATTGATATAATGTTATACTAGACTATGTATGCTCTAAGTTAAAATTAATATTTAATTTATATAAACTTTAGAAGAAAGAAAGCTAAAATAGAGCTAATTTTATAGTCAAAATTTAAAAATCTTAATAAATAATCTTTAAATATTAAAAGGTAATTATTTAATTGTATTTAAAATAATTAGTCAGCTAGATTAAAAATTTAGTTAGTAAGTTTTAAAAACATATTCTCTAAACAAAAGTTTATTAGTTTTCTTAGATAATATTAAATTGCTTAAAGATAGAAATTAGTTATTAAGTCAACTTAAATTTAAAATGTAATTTTCTGTGTACATGTGTGGGTGTGAAAAAAATCATGTGCACATTTGTTTTTTATGTTTCTTAGTTTTTATTACCAAAATGTTTTATTTTAATTATTAAACATTTAAAAACTAATATTTTATAAAACTTGATAAATCAAAGGTTAAATTTAATAATTAGAACTTTTGATAAATTTAGGTACAATAAAAGGTACTAGTTTATTAAAATAATTAAGTAATATTTATTGACTTATATTATTTATTTAATTTTATTAGTTATTAAAAGTTAAATAAAATTGACCTTTTCTTGAACTTTGAATATGAAGATCATGTGAATTTTAAAATAAATAAAGCAAAGTTGTATAATTTCACTAATTACTTACTTGTTTTAGTTAGCATTTTTAATAACAGAGGTCCTTGTGTAAGGAGGTTGATCTTAAGCCCTGTGACCTATCACACCAAGGATATAAAAAGATAAGAGGTCATTTTGAAGAGTTATAGCTTATCACCATTTGCCCTCCATCATCTCCCTATTTTTTTTCTCAGTGTTAATTTACTTAAAATTTATATTTGTTGACCTGAAATGAGTTGCTAAGCTAAATTTTAAGGTATTTTGTTTATTGTCAAAATCATGATTTGGAATAGTAACTCATATATTATATCTCAAATTTATCAGTTATATTTTAGAGAAAACTGTACATTAAGTGGTTTGATGTTATCTTTTATATTCAGTTATAAAATTATACAGGTCAATGCACTGGTTTACTTCTTACTATTATGCATTGTCTTTAGGATAAAAGAATTTAAGTTTAAAAAAAAAAAAGTCTATTAAACCTCAAGTTAAAAGTTAAATTAGGAGTTTAATTAAGAACTATTCATCATTTTTGTTTTAAAAAAGTGAAATTATATTAATTGCACTGTAGTTTGGAAATACTGACTTAAATGAAAGTGACAATTCTTAATTAACTTGTTATCATTAATACAGGAGAAGTCTAAAAAAATGCTTTGCTTTCTCTGTATTTTTCCAGAGAGAAATTACTTAGGAGAAAATTTAAAATGATCTTTTAAAAATTATATGTGCTTTTAATTATGCTGTAAAAAAAAACAGAAAGGGAAATATGGTCTATTTTACTTGTAACCATGGACACATACTCTAAATTCAAGGGCCAACTTAATTATTATTATACAATATTTTTAAAGAAAGTTTTTCCAACCCTGCTAGCATATGGTTAATTTAATTCTTCCAAATGGATCCAAAATTTTATATTATTTAGGCTAAGAACTTAGTTAATGTTTATGTTTTTATGCTTATTTGTTGGAAAGTTACATTTGCTTAATTTTCTACGAAGAAAATATATATTGGTTATTGTGATGACATCATTAAATTGATAGCTCATGAAGGAAGGCACCATGCCCCCAGATAGCCACTCACTTCAATGGAGTTCTGCTAAAGAACTAAGGTGTTAATTTTTTTTAAAAATAAAAAAAATATATATTATTTATTATCATGTCTGTAATCTGTCATATGTCAAGGTATTTTATTTCTATAATATTGTTCATTAATGGGTTATTACAACACATGTAGGTATTTCTATAATCTGTCAAATAAAATTTATATATTATATTTATTGATTTAAGGAAAATGTTGATACTGTCTTTTATTCAAGCAGACATATCTATCTCATATTTTTTGGTTCAAGTGTTCACTCACTTAGAAAGCAAACAGCAAGCATTTATCAGAAGTGCAATATATCATAGTTATTATGATATAACAATTTGCACTTAAATTTTAATGCAACTGAGTGTTTATTTAGTTATATTCATTAACATTTAAATCGTTTTAAGTCCACTTTATCTTCACACAATTTAATACAATTTATTGCTATATGTGTATTTCTTATTTAATGCTGAATATTTTTTATTGTGCTATGTTAAATACTTTAGTCATTTGACTACTCATTAAATTATTAATTTCAGACATTGCTTATTGTTTGCTAAACTTTACTATGAATCTTAGTTTATCCAGCTTCATCAGAGGTAAGTTGTTATCTTGCCATAGTTAGTTTAAGATATATTCCTTAGAGCATTAGGTTTTACTTGATATTTGTTTGTTTATTGTGCTTTGCAGACTAGAATTGCTCTCGCCATTGTACTCAATCTTTATACCATGAGTGGATAGCATTTGATATTTCATGATTGTTATCACATATTGTTAAAGTACCTAGTTATCTGGAGATGATCATATTTTGTTGCATTTTCCTATTTTCTTACATGCTGAGAACGTGTCCTAATATACCCTTCTGCCTGAGATATAAGAATTGAAAGTCAACATAGTTTATTTATGTTGTTTTGCTCTGAAGCCAATAAACATCACATGGTCACCATTTTTATGCTTGCTTAATGAATGGATGCCAGAAGGCTTGAGCATAAAATTCCTATCTACTTCCGACTCATCCAATATCAGCAGACTAGTTTCTGGCTTGTGTCTTTTGTCAGTGAGGAGCCTTGGATCTGAGAGTACTGCATCTATATATTATGATCTAAGACAACCCTCCAGCAGCCACCTTTTATGTCTACTTAACTATAAAACTATAAGTCTTAAATTGAAAACACCTTCATATTTTCAATTCAAGCCCATTAACTTATATAGTATATAGGTCTGAACTCAGTCCAGTACCCACACATTTTGGTGTCTTTGGTCTTAAAACCATAGAGACCACTAACCTATTAGGTCAGATTGGTTTAAGAATAAAGATAGTCCATTTTTTATGCTTGCTTATAACTGTTATTAAAACAGGCAAAACTCACTAAATGTATTGCCACATATAGAAAAATAGAGTAATCAATGGCTGCCAGAAGGTTTGTGCATAAAATCCCCATCTAGTGCCTACTCATCCAATATCCTCGGACTAGTTTCTCTAGCTTGCTCTATGTGGCAATATATTTAGTGACTTTTTCGTGTTTTAATAACAGTTATAAGCAAGCATAAGAAATGGTAATCATGTAATGTTTATTGGCTTAAAACCAATCCTCCCTAATAGGATAGTGGTGGCTATGGTTACTAAAAAACGAAAGAAACCAACATGTATGGGTACTGAACTGAGTTTAGACCTATATGACTATATAAGCTAATGAGCTTGGATTAAAAATATTAGCTTGTAATTAAGTAGAGATAAAAGGTGACTGCTGGAATGTTGCATTAGATCTTAAGATCTAGATGCAGTGCTCTCAAATCCAAGGCTCCTCACTGATGAAGGCTACAAGCCATTAACTAGTCTGGGGTTATTGGATGAGTAGGTACTAGATGGGGTTTTATGACAAGCCTTCTGGCATCCATTGATTACTCTAGCTTGCTGTGTGTGGCAGTATATTTAGTGAGTTTTGCTTGTTTTATTCTGCAGAATCTAGCTTTCTCACTTTTCCCTAATCATGTTATTGGATATTTGTCCACCATAGAAGGTGAGGTTATTTTGTATTAGATATGTTATGGCAAAGATAAGTTAGTTATTAAAGGGTTTAGTACATCAGGATGCATTTTGTTATTTACAGTGTGTGATTAAGTGTAACAATGTCTATATTGTGCTGCTGTGTTGCTCCAGTCAGTCACAAGCAAAACGACAAGATATTAATAAATTCTAAATGCCTATTATTTAGCACAAAACATTATAAGTAATGCACATATAATGTTGTTCATCATCATCAAATGGAGTTACTCACCAATGGGTTAGTAAGTCTTTAAGTATTAAACATTTCATTACTATTATGTGGTCAGGTATAACTCAGATATAGGTAGGGTATAGGTGTGTAAGTGTGCATGACTTCTGATAAATATTGCAAATGTTTATTATTTAGTTAAAAGATAATGCTAGATAATCATTACCTTATTTATCATAACATGGTAATCATCCCTTTCATGCAAGTGTGCCAGTTTAAACTTAGGCCTCAAAAACTTTAGATTAACTTTTTTATTTTAATCTGCCTGTGTTTATTCTGTGAATAAATGTTTTAGTTATTTTTTTATTAAAGAGATAGCTATTTAGTAAATTATTATGATTGACTTGTAGTCTAAGCTATTTAATTTTCATTTAAAGTTTGTAAAAATTGGATAATTTAATTGCAGTAAAATGTAAAAGTCGATTAAGTTAATTGAACATTGGCAGTATATATCTCAAGAGAATGAATATTAGTGTTAAAAAAAAATAATTCATGAAAACATTTTTTAAGTAGTGAATAATTTGTTAGTGTGGCAAAATTTTATAGCATCCACTGTAACATCCTGCCAATCTAAATAAATTAACAGCGCCTATGTTATGGCAAATAACTTCCCAGTATAATGTAAATAAATCTTACTTGTGTGCACATAAAATATAATCAATATATGTGATAATTATTTAAAATCTAGTTTCTGTTTCTTCTATATAAAATCTGCCTTGCGTCCATAATTTTTTTTAATTATAACAGAAATCTTGATATGTCAGATAATAAATTCTATGCAGATCTAGAATGTCAATATTCAAAAATTAAAACATTTCATAAATGCTTTAATTACAGAACAGGAATTATAATGAAAATAAATGTATACTTAGTGAATCATGCTTTTGATCAATCATTTCATTTTCAGACTGCACATTATTAATATATTTTATTACAAACCAACATAATAAATCAAATTTAATTATTTTAATTGTGTTGTTGAGGAGGTAGCCGTAGGATATAAAAGGTACCCCTTTCTATTATTTTAAGTGACTACATGTGTAAAAGGCAGTGATTTTTTAAATTCTATATAATATTATTGATGCAATTGTTAAGCAGACTAAATATTTCTTTGGGTAATGATTTTTATTGTTGTAATGTGGTGGGTGCATTAGCTTATAAGATAAGTGAATGTCTCCTATAGTCTGCCAGGATGCCAATAATTTAATTGGCAATACAATATGACAATGTACTTTCTAGAATCAATAACAAAAACCCTGATATCGTTAATTGCTATTACATTAATTATTAATGTACTAGTCTATATTATGATTATGGTGGCAACAAAAATTTGTTATTATTTTTCCTGTACTATTAAAAAGGTACATTGCATTTATACTCTACAAGAGTAGAAGTAGATCAAATCATGCCAATAATTAAATATTTGTTACATGAGATATGGAAGAAAATGATCGAAATTTTTAGAAGATATCATTTAGGGTGCATTATTATTATTATTATTATTATTATTATTATTATTATTATTATTATTATTATTATTATTATTATTATAAAAAAAAAAAAAAATATTATTATTATTATTATTATTATTATTATTATTATTATTATTATTATTATTATATGTGGGGTTCAGATTGACCTGAGGTCAACATGGGTGTGACAAGAATCTCGGCCTCAGGGTGGCCTTCGAGCATTCCATCATGAGATTTTCAATTGGATGGATGGTTGAAGAGTTGGAGTGTGTAGAAGATTGGAGCCTGTCCATTAAAGTATGAGGATTGTCAATCTTAATATATATCTGAGCACTTATAGTATATATGTGTGGGAGATGATAATCTGGACCAGTGATGATTGCTGGTTTAGCATGAAATACGGATATTGGTGATTATTTATCTTTTCAGCATTTATGTGCTTGAGTGTATCAGTGTTATTAGATAGAGTGGAGAGTGATGGGGAATCTGAACGTCTGTGCTCATATACCCTATATATTACATATATAGACACAGGTATAGAATAAGCCTGTGTTTCAGTTATTATTATTATTATTATTATTATTATTATTATTATTATTATTATTATTATTATTATTATTATTATTATTATTATTATTATTATTTATAAAAAAATAAACAAGAAAATGTTAAAAATCTAAATATTACACCTGTTATAGGCAATCAAGCCAATCATGTTTTAAAAGCAGTTAAAATTAAAATGAAATTTAAAAAGTTCTTCTTGACAAGAATGACTAATAAAACTACAGATCAAAATATTGAATATTTATAAAGTACGTTGCATATTAATACTGTATGCTATAAATTAAATACAAAATCCAAAAAAAAATTCTTTTTATTTGTCTGTATATGAATGTGATATAGTTAAAGTGTATACAGGAGATATTTAGCCTATCAGGCTATAATATTACCTTTCTATGGAATTTGAAATCTTTACAAGATGATGCTGATGACATCGTACAGGATAATATAGAATTAAATTATAATAATGTTGCTGAAAAAGTAAAAGAAAATATTTTACTGGATGATTATGATAGTGAGAATAGTAGGCAAGCGAAAGATATAAATTTAGAAGAGACTTCTATTAAGTTATGTAATAAATAGCAATCATTACATTGTTATTATCAAAATGTATGTTGGCTTAGAATTAAGACAACTGAGTTTAAGTCTGAACTGTTATTACATGAATATGATATTATTATTTTAACTATGAAACAGTAAGATTCGTATTCGAATCTTAAGTTTCACCTTTTTCTGTCGTCTCTCACTGACCGATCTATCCCGCCCAAATTTAAACTTTTTGGTATCGAATTGTGTGTGTAGCAATCTTAGAAATGTATAAATATGTGTAGAATTCAGCATAAACACGCACACATTTCGATCTCAAATTAAACACAATAAATAGGGATAAAATAATATAATTTAGATTTCTTTTAGTTATATAATTTTGTATAATTTTAATCATTTATTTTGGATTATAAAGTTCGTATTTATTGCTTTGTTTAAATTTCATTTAATAATAATTCTAAAAATATCTGATGTAATATTTAATTAAAAGTTAAAATAATCTTATGTTCCCTTTTTGTCTTTGAAATTGAAAAGCATCGGTCAGTGATAGATAATAGATTAATTAAAGAAAAATTCCCCAAAAATAATTAGTAAATGTAAAATGTAAACAATAGAACGGCAGCTTTCTTTAATTAAAAAAAAACCAACTAAATGCATTGATTATCCTCAGGGCAGATTAAATAGAACCTAAAAATATCTTAATAAAAATGTGAAAGATCAAGATTAAAAAAAGAGGCCATCTTAGACTTGCTGGAGACATTCACTTAAACTTTAGCTTTGCTCTCGATCACTGAGAGTCTCCAAAAATATAAAAATAATTTGTTCCTGCCAAGGTATGACCGAGTAAAGCACCTAGATTATTCTCCATCGGGTTATGGCCCACCGGATGTTGAACTTTCCATTGCCCGTCATAAATTCACCATGAAGATCTGCTGCCTGAAATGAATGAGAAAGCTGCTGCGGCCATGAAATTAAATGAATATCTTAATACAAGAAAGAATTGCCACTCGTGAACTATTTGCTACTTAACCAATGGACTCGGAAAACTTCTTATAAAACAGGTACCTGTCTGTGTTCAAACTCTAGAGTACTCTAATAATATGCTATAGCTCTTCTTCATACTACTTATCTAAATTATAAAATGTAAACTACCATATGTATAACTAAAACTGAATAATTAATTTAATATGTAAATTTCTCTAATAATCTAGCTTACTTCACTCTGTCTTTCTTGGGTGTGTATTTCTATAATCTACATTTCTATCTATAGTTATTATTTAATTATTGCATGCTCATAATTATTTCAATTTTCAAAGTTTAAATCTATGATCGCTTAAAACAATGAATGCGTGTCAAAATTTCATTAATATTTACTTTCTTTAATAATTTAACTTTCATATAAATCGACACGCATTCAGTGCATCATTTATTGCAATGCAGGGTCTACTACTTCGCAAATGGCTGGCATATTAGTTGTCATAACTCCCAGTTTATATATATTTTGTATTTATTAAATTTAATGAATAATTCTAGAAAATCCCATTTCTTTGAGAGTCGCCAGAGTTCTTGAGTAAATGTTGGTAATGTAGGGCCAAGTCAGAAATCTATTTAAATCTTATCATAACCGTTTATACAGTATACATGTGTTACATTTTAGAGACGCGATGACCCATTCCGCCGTGAAATTTCCGGATTCTTCAGGGTTGAAATTAACCCATCGTCCTACACAAGTGGACATAATGGGTGCTCCCGTAGGATTTGACAATGTTATGCAGCCAGCCGGCAAATCGCGCCACGTACCGCTTGTCCCTGGTTATGCTTATGTGACACCTTACTTCGTCAGACCGAGGAGAGACTAGTCTGATATTCTTATAAACCCATTCGCAGCATTGCAGTTTCGATATACTGCCATTCCATATCGCCTTTCTAAAGCGTACCACGTGTTCCTTTGCTCAATTCTATTATTCTATATATCACTCCGCCTCTGCTTTATCTTCGTAATTTACTCTCAAATAAATGTTTGCCCTTAGTTATAAATAAATATTTTAATTAAATAAATATATGTCTGCCGTTACTCTTATAACCCATACTTTAGACTCTTGCATTGCAAAGCTATAAATCCCTCCATGCATGCATTAGAAATACTCACTCGAGAGTTTTAGGTAGCTAGATTACGCCTTCAAATAAATGTATTCCTTTTGTAAACATTACAGTATCGGAAATACCACTACTGAAATCCTCAATATAAAATAATGTCTAAATAAATAAATGTATTCTTTAAAATATAATCATGTCGCAAATCCCGCTACTGAAGCTGTTAGTCCATAAAATATTATTAGATTGTTATTAAAATGTATTAATAAATAATTTTAAACTATACGTCTGCAATTACGTTTCATTTATTCGATACCCATTCTATCTAATATTTCCTCAATTATGTAAATATGAATGTTGAATTAATATTAGTTTGATTATTGGCTAACTCGAGAATAAAATCATGAGTCTCTTGCATATCCCTGACCACCGTGCCTAAGAAAATATTTACTAATGTCGCATCAGATGCGTTGTTTCGTGGATTGTATTGTGGAACCAATAAACTATGTTCGAACTCAGTACCATGGGTGGCTTCGCTACTCGATGGTGCTGCTGTTCTGTATGGTGGTCGAATTCTGCACTATGTTTACGAGTCACACGTTTTCTGACCGTTACAACTAAGACTTGGTTAAATGATGATAATAGTAATCTAAATATATTTGATAATAGGTCATGCTTATACAGATGTAATAAAAATGTATAAATGAAACAAGAGGTGGTGGTACATTAATTGGAGTTCAAAAATGTATTAGGTATACTCAAATTGTTATTAATGATGATAATATTGAATACTGGTGGCTTGAAACAGATCTAAGAAATAAAAAAATATTATTTGGGTATTGTATATTTAGACCTACTTTCTTATATAATGAAATGGATACATTTTTGACAAAGATTGAATATATTTTAGTGAAATACAAACAAGATGTTATTATAGTGGGTGATTTAAATGAACTGGATTATTTGATTTGTAATAATAAGGCTGTTGGTAAAAATAACAAACTATTTAGAATAAACATTTTTGTTGAATTAATCAAATTAAATCAATTTAATAGGTTTACTAATTATAAGGGTAAAATACTTGACCTATTATTTAGTACCATTAATTTTTTAATATGAAATTTGGCAGATCAGGCTCTTATATCTCAGGATTTTTATCATCGATCTTTGGGATTTATTATAGATGGATCATATGAGCATATAAAATCTGTTAATAGTATGTTCAAAGATTATAAATATGCTAATTATTATGGTCTATATAAAGCCTTGGAGAATACTGACTGGAGTGTAATTTTTGTAGAAAATGATCCGAATGAAGCAGAAAGTAAGTTTATTGATGTAATTTAAAATTGTTAGGATTATTATAGTCCTGTTAGATGTTCACAACGTAATAATAAATATCCTTAATGATTTTCTAAAGAATTATGTAAGGGACTTAATAGGAAACATAAATATCATAGATTATATAAATTGGCCAATGATAAAGAATTATATAAGAAATTTAGTGCATTGCGTGATTATACAAAAAATATTATGAAAAGAGATTATGATAATCATTTGAATAGCATTGAAAATAGTTTAAAACACAATCCACAAATGTTTTGGAATTATATAAAAAAATTAAATATTGTTGAAAATAAAAATTACAAAAATAACTTAATACAGACTTCTATGAATGAATTACTTAGTCATTTCACAAATATGTATTCAAATGTTACTGACAGTGATGTGATTAATATTGAGTCTGATAATAAAAAAAGTTGGAATATTGATGTAGATAAAATTAATATTATTGATATGCTTAATGCCATAAACAAACTTAAATCTCAATCATTTATGGGATATGATAATGTTGTGCAGACTGTTTGGTAATTCCATTGCATTATTTAATTAATTTGTCTATTGAAAAATACATTGTTCCTGGTATATTTAAAATCTATAAGATTGTACTTATTTATAAAAAGGGAGGTAGAACTGATCCAGGTAATTATAGCCCTATCTCCGTACTGTCTTCATTTTCTAGTCCTTATGAAAGATGTATTTATAATAAAATGATTACAGATATGATTAAGATCTTTCCTAATTATCAACATGGTTTTGTACCTGGAAAGGCTTCTGATACTAATTTAATGATAATATCTGATCATATTGCTCATTCTCTTTCTGAACAGAAGCAACTTGATGTTATTTATTTTGATATGTCACAAGCATTTGATGATATG
This sequence comes from Epiperipatus broadwayi, assembly GCA_028023455.1. Lineage (NCBI taxonomy): Eukaryota > Metazoa > Onychophora > Udeonychophora > Euonychophora > Peripatidae > Epiperipatus > Epiperipatus broadwayi. Next base: position 30,985 of record JAQFVV010014290.1, read on the forward strand.
GCACATAATCATCTAATATATAAACTTAAATTAATGGGAATTAGGAATCATTTGAAGGCATGGTTTATTAATTATTTTGAAAATAGGTGCTCCTACATTTATATAGATAAATTTAACTCTAAGCTATTCAAAAATAAAATTGGGGTACCTCAGGCTGGAATATTAGCACTTTTAGTTTTTAATGTTTTTATGTTTGATTTTGATCAAAATATTAAAAAAAGTATGATACTTACCTATGCAGAGGATTGTAAATTATTTAAAATAATTAGTACAGATGATGATCATATTGATCTTCAATATTATTTATTTATTTCAAAGAATGGTGTAAATTTAATAATATAAAAATAAACATAAGTAAAACATGTATTGTCTCTTATACGAATAAAACAGATAGATCTGTTTATCATTACATGATTGATGAAGATGTTGTTATATACAAAGAAGTTGTTTCTGATCTTGGAGTTATATTTTGTATTCATTTTAATTTTAATGAGCATATAAAAATATATTATAAGTAAAGCATGTAGATGGATCGGATGTATTTTAAATTAGGCAGACTTATCTCCTTGTATAAAGTACATGGTACTCTAATTTCTTGTTGTACCTTTATTGGAATATCGATATTCTATATGGAATTTGGATTTGTTTTACATTGATTTTTAAATTTCCAATGTAGAGAAAAGATTTATTAAACTAATAAAGAGGGGGAAATTTAAATCTTAAAACAATATTAACTGAAAAAAGACTAACTAAAGATATGCTATTTTTAAAAAAGTTGATTGATGGAAAAATTGATGTAAACGATTGTATATGCAAAATTGAATTAAGAGTTTTTTCTCATTCACTAAGAGAAGTGTACACTTTTAATATTAAAAAAACTAAAAACTCTTATAAATAAATCTGTTATTAACAGATTACAAAAGTTATATAATCAAAAATTTAAAAACATTGATGTTTTTGTGATTATTTTATAAAAAATGTTAAAAAGAAATTGAATCTACTGTAGATAACATGAATTTAGATATATTTTAACTATGAATTGTAATTGTCCTTATTATATATTTTTATTAATGTTACTATATTGAATAATGTTTTGTTTGTTTTGTATTTTTATTTGTAATCTTGTGTATTTCTGTTAAAGCGAAAGTGTTGAAATGCACATAACAACTATTGCTCCTGCTACTGCTCCTGCTACTGCTACTGCTGATGCTGCTAGTAGTTTTCAATCAGCTTTATTAAGTAAAAATGTTGTTATATATAGTGTTATTAAGTAAAAATGTTGTTATACATAGTGAAAAAGGGTAACTGTCATTATTTCATCAGTTGCATTGTATTATACAGTGAAAATAACAATTATTGAAGTGGAAAAAGGTCAGTTAATGAGCAGGTTTTATGACAATAAGAAAACCAGCAAAAAAATCATGTAAAAAAAATCATGTAAAATAAAAAATCAACAAATAAAGTTCTTCATAGGGTAATGTTTCCTCTGTATGTAATTGTGGGTTTCTGATGAGGCTGTTGGCATCTGATTTGATTGCCAAGTATTTGTGAATAGTCCAATTGGGGCAAGGATTTGGTGCCTCTTCCTTATTGCATGTAATTTATTAAGGTAAATTGTTCTGAATTTGCAAGAAGTGGGATTGAATACAAAATGGCAGTGCATGAACCAGAGAGTGAAGTAAAATTACCTGTCTGTATTGCATTAATTAATAACACTTGTATGGTATCATTACTCTCAGTGAGTGTTGAAATTAGTTCTCTATAAATGTTAAGAGCATGACAGTCAGTGATAATATGGTTAATGTTCTCCTCATCCCTATGACAAAGTGCACATATTGGATTGATGTTGGCATTTTTTATTCTTGTAGTCAGAAAACAACTTGTAGGTAAAGCATCTAGATTGATCTTTACTAAGAAGTCAAGATTTTTTGGTTCTAGGTGCCAATATTTGAATTTTTGTATAAGTGTCTTATTTCTTATTGAAAGACTACTGCTATGGCAATGAGTGGTAGAGTCTGCATTTGTAAATTGATATGCATCCCAGTACTTTAATTTAATTGCTGTTTGATCATTCTGCTTATTATATATATTTATTAAAACCAAAAGGTTATGTATGAATTTGTTACTAGTGGGTGGACATGTATCTGTTGGAGCTATTGGAATGAAAACTTCACCAAACTCAAAGTTGGTGATAATTTTTTGAATTGTGTTATATGCCTTTTGAAAAAAAATTGTAATGCTGTGTAGTGATAGTCCATTATCCTTAGAATGTCTTTGTAACTTGTTGATACTAATGGATACAGTTTTTTGTTCCAAATTAACTGCATGCACAGTGAATTGATCTTGCGAATAAATGAGTTGGTGAATTTAATAATTGAGGCATAATAAATAATTTCAGGGAAAATTAACACATTGATTAAAGAGATTTTATTATGAATTGATAAATATGCTTTAGTTAAAGAATTGATTAATTTATTGATTGAAATTAGTAAGTTATTTTGTATTAAAATTCTGGCTTGATTTGTAGATAGATGGAATGGTGTTCCAAGAAAAGTGTGGGGTGTATGAGAGTTTATGGTTTTAGTTAGTGACCCTGTGAGTAGGGACCAAACAGCCATTTTTTCCTGATTAAATTTCAATTGATAGTGTTGAATATTTCTCTAATATTTTATGTAAATCTGGTAACATTTGTTTTGAGGGGAAAATGACTATTACATCATCCATGTAGGTGAGATGCTTAACTGTTTGTTTAAGTGTATGGGAGTACATACCCAGGAGCTTTGCTTCTTTTTCTGCAAGAAGTGTATTAATAAAAGTGATGTCTACAACTACTACTACTACTACTATTAGTACTACTACTACTACTGCTGCTGCTGTTACTGCTACTACTGCTACTACTGCTACTACTGCTACTACTACTACTACTACTACTACTACTACTACTACTACTGCTACTACTCAGAGAATATATTTTGATGGAGGAAGATTTCTGATAGCGAATGTAATATAAAATTTTTCCTCTTCCTAGTTTAAGTTTATTTACTTACTGCATAATTGTGCATTTTTATTATTGCCTTAAAATTTTCCCTTTATTTTAATAGACATCTTTGTAGTATTCAAATGTGACATAATTATAATGTATCACTGAGCCTAGCCCATAAGAAATATATTAGTTTTTCATCATAGCAAGAATCTCTTGTTTTACCTTTATCATCATATCATGATAAATTTTTATTCTCTTTTTAGTTATATATATATATATATATATATATATATATATATATATATATATATATATATATATATATATATATATATATATATATATATATATATATTGTGACGTTCTGAATGGGCACAAAGAATTGAGATACTTTGTATCTGTAGTGAATAGTTGTATTGTATTAAAAAAATGAAATAGCCTTAGAATTTTAAAAATTTTGATGGAGATTGTTTAAAGGCTTAGATATTGATTGCTTATGCATTTGATTAACCAATTTATAAGTATTTATTGTTATTATTATAATTAGTGAAATATTTATTGCAACAAAGAGGGGTTGTTTATTATAGGAATTGGTATATTTTGGTAGGAAAATTCAGTTATTTTATGTTAGTGTTTAGTTTTGGTTTGAATGGTTTCCTAATCCTTTACTCATGGATACCTATCCTTTTGTCAACACTAATAGCCATTTCAATTATATTTAGTCAAGAAAGTTTAATATTTAGGTTGCAGTACATGTGCATGTATGTATGTCTGTATTATGTTTTATTTCATTTTCATCTTTTAATAACACTAAGCAATAGTACATTTAACATGAAGACATTTAAATTACAGTAATTATCTTTAATAATTTAACAAATATATATATATATATTTCCAATGATTAATAGATATTTGGATCAGTGAATTATTTTATAATTTAAATAAATTATTCATCATTTTGTTTAACAGATAATTAATATTCATTTCTTTCAAGTTTGTAAAAGTTATTTATTTTTATTATTTTTTTGTCTTGATTTAATTGTAAAAATCAGAATGATTTTTTTAAGAAAAGATTTCTTGGATATGCAATTAATTTAAGTGCAAAAAGGTTGGAGTTGACCTTTTTGAAGGGAAATGACCTTGTTGATGGGGGGAGGAGATATCTATTTAACAGAGTGTTGAGATTAAAAATTGCTCATTATTGTTATAAGTGCAGCCAATAAACTGCTCATTATTGTTCATAATTGCAGCCAGTAAACTACTCTTCCCTGCTATAACAAATATATATTTTTTTCCTTGAAGTAAAATTAATTTTAAAAAAACTTTGGAGTAAACTTCTGGAAAAGTTATAAGAAATTCAGTATGGAAAAGTCTTCAATAGGAATGCAAGGCTAAAAATTTAAGAAGGTACATCGGTTTTTCATTTCTCTCCTTAATTTAAATATTTGAGTTAAACATCTTTTTACTTATCACTATTTTAAAATGTATGTCGATAATATTAAGCTTACATTACTTCATTTAATTATCATTATGAATAAAGATAAAATGCATAAGCATTGTTGTTATATAACTAATCCACGAGTGTATTCTGGTATATCTAGGAATTGTGTGCAGAACTGTTTTACATAATCTATTTTAATTTTTCACTATCTTTTATGTCTTGCTTTTATAAAAGTTAAATATAAAATTAAAGGATATGTGTCCCCCGATTATGTAAAACAATTCTAGATACCCAGAACTACCACTCGTGAATTAGTTATGCTAACAAGCGAGTGCTAGTATACGTACCATCTTTATTCATGATGATAATTAAATAATGTGTAAAAGTATTATCCGACATACGAAATAAGTGAGTTTCCACTAAGTAACAAAAGAAAATGTTTAACTCCAAATATTAGAATTAAAAATGAAAATATTATTTTTTTCTTTAGAAATTTTTGAATTTTCCCTATTAATTTTTAATTTCTTGTATGCTTTTCCAAATTTTTTAAATTAATTTTACTTCAGGAAAAAAATAATGACTGTTTATAGCGAGGAAAAAGGGTGGTTTTTAAAATACGAATGAGCAGGTTTGTGGCCATTGCACTACTAACCAATAATATTATAAAAATACTCAACTATATATTAAAATAAGATGATCTCCTTCCCCATCCAACAAGTTTTTTTTCCCTTTTCAAAGGTTCAAACTCCACACCTTTTTACACTTTGAATTGTTAATCATATCCAAGAATTTTCTTTAAAAAATCAGTTCTGATTTTTATTAGAAAAATAAAAACAAAAATAAATAAACACAAAACTTTCCCCCCGAAGAAAATGAAATATTAGTTATCTGTTAAAGAACAACAAATTACAATTTATTTAAATTATAAAATAATTAAATATCTATTAATCATTGGAGTTTGTTAAATTATTAAAGATATAAAATAATTTAAGGAAAATCTCTTCATAAATGTAACTAATTGCTTAATTGTTATTAAAAGATGAAAATGAAATAAAAACATTAATACAGACATACGTATAAGCAATGTACTCACAAACCTAGAAATATTAAAATAAATATATTGTAAATAAATAATGTATGACAAGGATAGGTATTCCATGAGGAAGTAAAAAGGAAGTAGACCATTCAAACAAAACAAAACACTAGCATAAAATAACAATGAATTTTCCTACCAAAAATAATACCCCCCCCCAATATCCTACAATAAACAACCCCTGCTAGTTGCAATAGAAATATTTATCACTAATTAATAATAATAACAATAAATACTTATAAAATTGTTAATTCCAAATAAACAATCAATAATCTCCAAACGCTGCAAATCTCCATCAAAAAAAATTTTTCCAGTTCCTAAGGCTATTTCATTTTTGCTCCTAATACAACTATTCACTACAGGTCACAGAAAGTTAATCTCAATTCCAGAAGCGTCTAATATATAAATATATATATATATATATATATATATATATATATATATATATATATATATATATATATATATATATATATATATATATATAACTAAAAAAAGAAAATAAAAATTTATCATGATGACAAAATAGAGATTCTGCTATGATAACTAATATATTTCTTATGGCAAACTCAATATTATTATAGTATGTCGGAAATGTCTAATGTAGGGAAGCAAGACAACAAAAATGCACAATATGCAGTAAGTAAATAAACAAACTAGGAAGAAATGAAAGCTATCAAGAAATAGTAGCATCAATAATAATAATAATAATGGCAATAACAATAATGCAATAACAGTAAATAATATAAAAATAGTATTAATTAGTAGTAGTTGAATCACTTGAAAAGAAGTAATGGATGATAATATGATCATTTTCCCCTCAAAACAAATGTTACCAGATTTACAAATATTAGAAAATATTCAACACTATCGAATGGCTGTTGTTTCTCTCATACCACCTACACTCTTGGAACGCCATTCCATCTAATCACGTCGGCCAGAAGTACAGTGTTAATCAATTCTTTAACTAAGCATATTTCAGTTCCTAATATTTTAATCAATGTGTTGAATTTTCCTAGTATTGGCCTCCAATTATTAAATTCACCAACTCGTTTATTACATAAGATGTTCACTGTGCATGCAATTGAATTTGGAACTAAACTGGCGATTGCTGAAAATTTAAAGACATTCTAGGATAATAGTTTATCACCCCACGCAGCATTCTAATTTTTTCAAAAAGGCATATAGCCTGAATTCAAATTATCACCAACTTTGAGTTTGAGTGGTTTTCATTGAGCAGATACATGTCCCACCCACTATGCAAATTCATGCATAACCTTTTTAGTTTTTAATAAACTATATAATAAGCAGAGATGTCAAACAACAATTAAATAAAGTAAGGATGCATATCAATTTACAGACTTTCCTACCACTCATTATATAACGTAGTCTTTTTCCAATAAGAAATAAGACCTTATACAAAAATTCAAATATTGGCACCTAGGAACAAAAATCTTGGCCTTCTTTAGTAAAGATCAATCTGATATCTTTTACCTACAAGTTGTTTCTGACTAGAAATAAAAAATGCCTTATCCAATGTGTACACTTAATCATAGGGATGAGAGCGTGCTGTCACTGACTGTCATGCCTCTGTAATATAGAGAACTAATTTCAACACTCCTTGAGTAATGATACCACTAAAGTATTAATAATGCAATACAGACAGATGAATTTACTTCACTCTCTGATTTCATGCATACTGAGCTATATTCAATCCACTTTCTTGCAAATTCATTTAGTACATAATAAATTACATGCAGCGGGAAGGGCGCAAATCCTTGCTGAACTATTCTAAAATACTTAACCTCAAATCAGATATATTATACCTCATTAATTACAGAAACGATTACTATGAAAGAACTTTATTTGTTGATTTTTATTTTACATGATTTTTATGATTTTGCTGGTTTTGTCATAAAATATATTTTTCCTTCAATGTGTTATTTTTGTAATACAATTGCGGCTGATGAATAATGACAGTTACCACACTATGTCTCTTCCCATTTTTATAATACCTTATAACAACATTTTACTTAATAAAGCTGATTAACTACTAGCAGCCATCTTCGAGAGCTGTGGAGGCAATAGTGTTATGTGCATTTCAAACACTTTCGCTTTGTAGAAATACACAAGATTACAAATAAAATATTTATATGTAACTTTGTAATCTGTGTAATGTACAGATTTGACTATAAAGCTAATGTCGGGAACTATAACGGGTGAATGAGAAAAATCTTAATTCAATTTTGCATATACATCAATTTTCCATCAGTAACTTTTTAAAATAACATATCATTGTTTTCAGTTAATATTGTTTTTGGAATTTAAATTTCCCCTCTTTAGTAGTTTAATAAATCTTTTCTCTACATTGGAAATTTATTCATGAAAACAAATCCCAATTCCGCTATGAAATAATAATTATTTAATAAATTTTGGCAAAAATTGAAATTGCCATGCCTGCTTTATGCAAGGACACGTCTGCTAATTACATCCGATCATGCTTTTACTTTATAATATATTTTTATATAGCTCATTAAGAGCCAAATGAATACATAACAAACAACTTCTTTGTATATAACAATCAATCATGTAATGATAAACAGATTTCTATCTATTTTGTCGTATAAAAGACAATACATGTTTTTATGTTTATTTTTATATTATTAAATTTACACCATTCTTTGAAATAAATAAATAATATTGAAGATCAATATGATCATCATCTGGGTATTTTTTAAATTTTTTGTCCCTCTGCATAGGTAAGTATAAATATTTTGATCAAAATCAAACGCCGCTTTATTAAAAACTTTAAAGAAGTCAAATAACAACTGAAAATTGCAATTTTTAATTGAGCAGAGTTAAAAATTTAATATATAAATGTAGAATTTTATTTTCAAAATAATTAATAAATATACGCTTCAAATGATTTATAATTCCCATTAATTAAGTTTATATGATGTGTATATCATCAAACTGTATTTACAAAGTAAAAATAAACATCTATGCCGAGAAAGGAAATGAGTATATCGGATGATGATCGAATTGAGTAATCAGAAACACTCCGGAGTACAAAACCGTGATTGATTACGATGTTAAGAAGATGTAATCATATCTTAATGTCGAAATTTTTATTATAAACCATCTTTTCATAGACTAGAAAATGGCAATTACCCGAAAGGTGGGAATACTATAGTTCGAGTTCTACACTCCTTTTATAAACAAAGTACAATCTTAAGAACAATGTATTTTTCAATAGACAAATTAGTAAATAATGCAAATAGACGATACCTTTTGGCGATCTGTCACATAAATGATTGAGATTTATGGCATTAAATATATCAATAATATTAATTTTATCTAAAAATCAATATTCAACTTTATTAATAGAATAAATATAATCCACATCACTATCAGTATTATTGAATCACATATTTGTGAGAAAACGACTAAATGCATAAGAGTCTGTATTTAAGTTATTTTTTAACCAATTTTATTTTCATTAAATAACTAATTTTTTATATTCAAAACATTGTGGATTGTATTTTAAACGCCTGTGCTTTTTATTCAAATGATTATCATAATCTCTTTTCATAATATTTTGTATAATCACGCATTTCTTATATAGACTATTTATCATTAATAATTTATATAATCTATAATATTTATATTTCCTATTAAGTCCCTTTTTATGAATTTATTTAGAAAATCATTAAAGGATTATTTATTGCCGTTGGCGAACATGATAATCCTGAAAACGAGTCAATAAAACTTACACTTTCTGCTTCATTCAGTCATTTTTCACGCACTCAAGGCTTTATATAGACCGCGTAATTAGCATATTTATAATCTTTGAACATACTAATCCAACAATTTTTATAATGCTCATATGATCCATCTATAATAAATCCCAGATCGATCCGAAGTAAAAATCCTGAATATAAAAATTTTCGATCTACGCCAAATTTTCATGTTATTAAAAATGGTACTATGTAGGTCAAGAAGTACCCGCTATAGTAGTAAACCTGAATTGATTTAATTTGATTAATTCAACAAAAATATTTATTCTATTTTGCAACGGCATATTGCAAAATCAAATAATCCAGTTCACCTAACCTAGCATCTTGTTTGTATTTCTAAAATATTCAATCTTTGTCAAAAATGTATCCATTTCATTATATAAGAAAGTAGGTCTATGCAATACCCAAATATCTTTTTTATTTAAGATCTGTTTCCAACTGCACCAGTATATTATCGTGTAATTTGAGTATACTAACTGCATTTTTTGAACTCAATTATCTGCCACCACCTATGTTTCATTTATACATTTTTAACATCTGTATAAGCATGACCTATTATCAATGTATTTAGATTACTATTATCATGCATTTAACCAAGTCTTAGGTTATATGGGTGAAAACGACTCGGCGAGGCAGAATTCGACCACCATACGGAACAGCAGCACCATCGGGTTCGCGAACATTGTTTCTAATACAATCCGCAAACAGCGCATCTGATAAATACTTCTTAGAGCACAATTGATAGGAATCTGAAACTCATGATTTTATTCTCGAGTTGGTAAATTCCCAACTAATGTTGAATTCAACATTCATGACCTGTGCGAAGATGTAGATAGAATGACATTGTTTCAAATGAAACATACAGACGTATAGTTTAAAATTATTTATTAGCTTCCCCATTTTAATTGAACAATCTAATATTTTTATGGACTAACGCCGGAACCCTACGATATTATATTTTTAAAAATTACATTGCCTATTTAGACATTATTTTTATATTGAGATTTCAGAATGGAATATTATTTCCGATAATAATGCAAAAAGGAATTACATTTATTTGAAGGCATGGCTAAAACTCTCGAAGCCATGGAGGGATTGATTTATAGCTTTGCAGTCTGGAAGTCACAAATTTGTAGTTATAAAACTATATTTATTTAATTAAAATGTTTTGTTGCAACTAAGGGCAAAACATTTATTTGAGTAAATTGCGAGATAAAGCAGAGGCGGAGTATTCTAATAGATAATGAAATTGAGCAAAAAGGCTGTGTTTGAAAAGGCGATATGGAATGGCAGCATCGAAACCATGCTGATGGAGTTTATAAGAATAATCTCACCTTCAGTGTAGAAGTAGATTGTCACATAAAAAGCAACGAAAGGGACAAGCTATTTTATCAACATTGTCAAATCCTACGGGAGAGCACCCATTATATCCCTTGTGTAGGACGATGTAACCCTGAAAAAATCCGGAAATTCCGCGGCCATCGCGTAAATGTAACACATGTATACTATTATGATAAGATTTAAATAGACTTCTGACTTGGCCTACATTACCAAGCATTTACTCAGAACAATGCGACTGAAATAAGTTTTCTAAAATTATTCATTAAAATTTAATAAAATACAAAATATAAACTGGGAGTTATGACAACAATAGCCAGCCATTTGAGAATAGTAGACCTGCATTGCAATAAAATGATGCACTGAAAATGCGTATAAATTTTATATAAATTGAAAGTGAATATTAATGAAATTTGACGCATTCGGTAAACGTCATAGATTTAAACTTTGAAAATTGAAATAATTATAGTAATAATTAAATAATAAATAGATAGAAAATATAGGTATAAAGCACGCAAAGAGAGACAGGTGTAAGCTAGATTATTAGAAACCCCGAATTAATTATTCAGTTTGTTACACATTTTATAATTTAGATAAAGTAATTTAAATTTGAGAAGTTAAAATTTACTTTACTAATACAACATTGTGGCGACGCTCTTTCTCATTTCAGTATGTGACGAGGCAATGAAGAGTTCAACATCAGTGAATATTGATGAATTCTCAGTCACTCTATGGCAGATATTTTT
>JAQFVV010014291.1:0-35000 GCA_028023455.1 Epiperipatus broadwayi
ATATATATATATATATATATATAGGGTGAGTATATGTATAGACAGATAGATATATATAAATATATCCATGTATCTGTTAAGTAATGTAATCAATTTATGATTTGTGACTGTTGTAGCAGCTATAATGTTGATTTTCATACCCAATTTTACAATTTTTCTAAAAATAATTAGAGAACCATTTACCAAACAATATTTGAATGAATAGTGGAAACGGTTTATAAACCAATTACATAAAAATATCTTGAAATTGGCTAGAAATTTATAATATCTGAACATTTTTTCAAACCTAATTAGTAAATTTTTATTTTTAAATATTGCAAGAACACTGCTCTTGAACATGTAATTAAGTGAATAGTGCATACATACATCTTGCTAATCTTTCAGAAATCAAATTTTTATAGCAAGATAATATAATGTTGAATGATAGAGTGCCTTTTGAAACATGAAAACCAGCTGTAGTTGATATTAGATTTTATTTTTATCAACTATCACAAAATTAAGTTAATGTTTAATTAAGTGTAACCTGATCACAGGGATGTTAGTCTGCATGGAGTAAAATAATGATACTAAAAAGTAACATATAACAATAAATTCAAATAAATATCATAGGCTTAAAAAATAGTAGCATTAAAAATAAACAAAACCATGCAAAAAATCCTGTTCTTCTTGGTAAAGTATTGGAATGATAGACTCTGGACATCAAGGTTAATAGACTGCATCATGGCTCTGTTATATAGAGTGTTCAAATTGCTTATTTTCAAGAAATAGACTTTTCTTCTCCTTCTGATTTTATTATTATTATTATCATCATCATCTTCATCATTATTATTATTGTTATTATTATTATTGTTATTATTGTTGTTCTTGTTGCTGTCACCATCATCATCATTATTATTATTATTATTATTATTGTTGTTGTTGTTATTATTATGGTTATTATTATTATCATGAAAAAACAATAAAAATTGAAAAATGTCTTTATAGAATGTTTTTTCTCATATATTTGAATTTTAGAATTTATTTAAGCCTTAACATTCAGATAAAAGAAATATGAGATTTTTACCTTGAATTTTGCTATATGCGCCATGCCCGAAGCTATTTCTTTAGCAAATTTTAAGCACTTGTTGGTAAGCATGTCACAGTAGATTTTATCCTTTTCATTAATATGAGGAAGAGCTTCTTGATGTATTTTCTTTAATAAATTTTTTAGATTGCCATTTGCTGAATATTCTAGTACCATACCAATAGATCCTAAATAAATGACATGTAGATATATAATAAGAGATAAAATGGTTAAATAAAGTTGCGGATAATGCAAACTTTATTTTCATAACAGATTTAATATATAGAGTATATGAGCACAGACTTTCACATGACCCACCACTCTCCACACTATCTCATAATACTGATACACTTGAACACATATATGTTAAAAAGATAAATAATCACCAATATATATGTATTTCATGCTAAACCAGCAATCATCAGTTGGTCCAGATTACCATCTCCACACATATATACTATAATTGCACAGATATATATTAAGATAGCCAAACCTCATACTTTAATGGACAGGCTTCAATCTACTCCACACTCCAACTCTTCAACCGTCCAGCCAATTGAAAATCCGATGATGGAATGCTCAAAGGCCACTCTGAGGCCGAGATTCTTGTCACACCCATGTTGATATAAGGTCAATATAACCCCTCATGTACAGGACATAATCCATTTAATACATATACAAAGAATGGGCATGTATTAAATGGATTATGTCCTGCACATGAGGGGTTAGATTAACCTTAGGTCAACATGGGTGTGACAAGAATCTTGGCCCCAGGGTGGCCTTTGAGCATTCCATCATCAGATTTTCAATTGGATGGACAGTTGAAGAGTTGGAGTGTGGAGTATATTGAAGCCTGTCCATTAAAGTATGAGGTTTGGCTATCTTAATATATATCTGAGCACTTATAGTATATATGTGTGGAGATGGTAATCTGGAACAACTGATGATTGCTGGTTTAGCATGAAATACATATATATTTGTGATTATTTATCTTTTTAACATATATGTGTTAGAGTGTATCAGTGTTATGAGATAGTGTGGAGAGTGGTGGGCCATATGAAAGTCAGTGCTCATATACCCTATATATTACATATAAAAACACAGGTATATAGTAAGCCTGTGTGTTTCAGTTATTACATAATAGATATGTCTGCCCATCCCTTGTATATGTATTAAATGGATTATGTCCTGTACATGAAGGGTTAGATTGACCTTAGTTCAACATGGTTGAGACAAAAATCTCGGTCTCAGGGTGGCCTTTGAGCATTCCATCATCGGATTTTCAATTGGATGGATGGTTGAAGAATTGGAGTATGGAGTAGATTGAAGCCTGTCCATTAAAGTATGAGGTTTGGCTATCTTAATATATATTTGAGCACTTATAGTATACGTGTGGAGATGGTAATCTGGACCAACTGATGATTGCTGGTAGAGCATGAAATACGTATATTGGTGGTTATTTATCTTTTTAATATATATGTGTTAGAGTGTATCAATGTTATGAGATAATGTGGAGAGTGGTGGGTTATGTGAAAGTCTGTGCTCATATACCCTATATATTACATATATAAACACAGGTATATAGTAAGCCTGTGTGTTTCAGTTATAACAGATTTAATATAAAAGTTTTTACCGTTAAAAATTAATTATAAAATATTTGAAAACTAACAATAAATAACTATTGTTATATAATAATTTTTCTTAGTATAGTTATATACAAAATGTCTAAGTGATAAAGATGTACCAGATGATTGGAAGAATGCAGTATTAATATTAATATTTAAAAAGGTGACAAAGAAGATATTAGAAATTACAGACCTATCAGCCTTTTATCAATTTTATACAAAATTTTTACTAAGATAATTACAACTCGTCAACAGAGAATATTGGATTTCCACCAACGAAAAGAACAAGCTGGATTTAAAAGTGATTTTAGTACAGTAGATCATATCGAGATATTGAAAGAAGTTATAGAAAGGGCAAATGAATATGAGTTGCCATTATGCTTTGGATTTGTAGATTATGAAAAGGCATTTGATTGCACAAACATTTCTTCAATGATTAACGCATTGGACCATCAAGGTATAGATCCAGGCTACTGTCATATTTTAAAGAATATTTATAAAAATGCAACAGTAACAATTAGATTACATAATGATACTGGCAAAGTGAACACTGAGAAGGGTGTAAAACAAGGTGACTCCATATCTCCAAAACGTTTTACAGCAATGCTACAAGAAGTATTTTGTGGATTAAAATGGAAAACTAAAGGAGTGAAAGTAAATGGAGATTATTTAAGTCATTTAGATTTTGAGGATGATGTAGTTGTGTTTGCAAATAATGCTTTAGAGCTGCAGGAAATGTTGCAGGAGTTATTAGATGAAAGTAGAAAAGTAGGACTAAAGATAAATATTAAAAAGACTAAAATAATTTTTAATGGATTTTTTCAACATATGAAAATAAAGATTAATTATGATGAATTAGAAGTTAACAGTTACAAATATCTTTGTTCAGATTATTAATACAGATGGAAACATAATGGATAAAATTAGTCATAGAATTAAACTTGGTTGAGGTGCTTTTGGTAGAAATAACTTGATACTAAAAGAAAATATTCCTATGTGTTTGAAAAGAAAAATTTTTAATAAATGCGTTTTACCAGTTCTTACTTATGGGTTCTGAGACTTGGACACTTAATAGAAGAGCAATACAGAGACTTCAGACCATTCAAAGAAGTATCGATAGATGCATGCTGGGAGTAACAAGAAAAGATTGAAAATGCAATATGTGAGTAAGAGAACAAACAGGTGTTACTGACGTCATTTGAAAAATTAAAAGACTGAAGTGGAGTTGGGCTGCTGGACATATTGCTAGAAGAGATGATAATAGATGAACAATTGAAAAGCTTTCCAAGAGACTATAAAAGACCCAGAAAGAGATCACATGTGAGATGGATGGATGAAATAACAAAGTGTGAAGCAGTGATGTGGAGATGAGAAGCTAAAGATCTGAGAAGATGGATTGAACTTGGAGAGACCTTCATCCTGCAGTGGATTGATAATGATTGATGATGATACAATAAAAATTAAGTAGATTTAAAATGAATGATTGTTGATGTAGAAATAGTAAGTCAAGATTTAATAATAAATATCTTCATTAAATATATGTTTCATATTTTTTTTTTTTTCATATTTTTTAATTAAATATATGTTTTTAACTTAATTGAAATTTTTTGTTGATTTGTTGAATTGTTTCTTGGGTCAAATCTTGTAATTGATTTGTAACATACTTTTATTGATTAGATTTTCTTCAAATTTTTTACATGTGCTATGTATTGATGACCATGAAAAATTTTAAGGTTGTGAAGTTAGTTGTCCAATTTAACAGTATTGACGGGCTACATTTTAAACAGCATTGAGTTCAGTAAATTTTCAGTAACGCATAATAGATTAAGAATATTTTTTAAAAATGTATTTTCATTGAATTTTGTAAACACATACAATTAATTAAAATAAAAAAATGAAGAATGATTATTTAGTTTCTCTTGATTGTTAAATTAAATTTTCTTTTTTTAAAACATTGCCTTTATAGATACAAAAATTTTACAAGTAATTTATATGAATTGCAAATTTTATTTTAAATATTCAAAATGTATGGTTGTTTATATTCTCAGTTTTCAAATTTGAATATAAATAGTTATAAAAAGTCTGTTGCAAAATATTCAAATATTAAAAAGTAAAAATAATAATATATATATTATAAAAAATGCGTTTAATTCATTTGATGAGTGATGCTTTAAAAACCAGAAAAAAGATACTGTTTTCCTTCAATCATATATAACTTAAAATAAAAGTATGGAATACACATAAGTTAATTAATTTAATCACTATTTTTAAAACTAGTGATTGAGTTAATTAACTTTTGGATGCCTCATGCTCTTATTTTAAGTTTCATATAACAACTAAAATGGTGGTTGAAGGGGAAAAAACTATTTTTGATTTTTAATGAATTACTCATCAATTTAAATAAAAGTGTTTATAATAAAATGCTTTTTATTATATTATATTTTATTAACTGATTTAAATTATCTGGAATGTCTATTTTTTGGTTTGTGCAAAATGTTGTTAACTGAAAGAAAACCCCCTTTTCTTCTTTTCTAAAACCATAAAGAAATAAATATGGAAATTCCTAATATCCTCTTATAATGTTCTTGCCATCGCAAATACTTTTATGATATGATTATTCATAAAGCAACTTAGCATAAATAAACTGCTCACAACATGCATCAGCCACAGAATGAGACTACTATTTCTTTATCTTTGAGCACAAGATCAAAAAGCATAGTCTTTCTTCTCATTTGTCCAATAGTTTTTAACTCGGGCATAAACTGAGTTTATTTGAGGCAAGGTGAATATGTTTGTAATTGATATTTTTTTAAAACAGATATTAGAATCATGACAGTCAAAACAAAATTATGATGCTAATTCCCAGAAAATTTTTAGTCATCATCACAGCAGTACGTGGCAGCTGAAACAAAGGATGCAATGTTCTTTGATTTTGGATCCAAGCTACCACTCTAGACTGATTTTTATTTAACTGTCTACAATTTCAAATCATTTTCAAGTAAAGGAAGAGATTTACTGGTGTTAGAAGAAAAGATAAAGTGATGATTGATTTGAAAAGTGCCAATATATTTTACTACAAAGATATTAATACTAGAAACACAAACGGAGCAGGATTAAATAATAAATAATATGTGGAAACACACTACTGTGATTATTGTCAGTACATCAGACATAGCATCAAGTTTAGACATTCAACTTAATGGAAGATACTAAATACACATAATTCAAGATTTGTTGAAAGCATGTTCTCATTGTGATAAAGAAGTTGAAGATTTAATAATGATGTATAAAATGCATTTTATCACATCAAATATTTTAATATTATCATAGATGACTTTAGTATTAGACTTGGAAAACTATTTAAATAAAAGTGCAGTCAAGTAAATTTAATTATGGTCAGAGAAATGAAAACACAGACTTGTGGAATTTTCACAAAAAGGAAAATTGTGTATTATAAATTTATTCTTTGATAAGTTAGGCTCTATCATCACATGATCACCATTCTTTATGAATACACAAGATGTTTATCACAGGGGTAAAACTCTCCATACAGTAGCATTACCCAGTGCAAGCCAGAGTAATCAATGTTCCTCACTGATAAAAGCCACAAGCTAAAAACTAGTCTGGGGATATTGGATGAGTATAGGGATTTTATGCACAAACCTTCCTGCATCCATTGATTACTCTGGCTTGCACCGAGTAGCACTACTATATGGAGAGTTTTGCCTCTGTGATAAAGTATGCTGAATGTAAATAGACATGGAAACATCTAAATAAAAGTACAGAAGAAGTGGATTATATTTTGATTAAAAATATTTCAAGATTACAATGATGGTAAAAGATAATATATGAAGCATAGAAGGTGATTATCAATTAGTGAAATTAAGATATTTGTATAAAGAGACAAAAATTATTACGAAAACCAGTATTCACAGTTGATATCTCTAATCCTCAGAACTATTCATATGAATTTACATTAGAAGTTGTTAATCATTTTGAAATATTAACAGATTTCAACTTAATTGAGGTTAATAAAATAATTATTATGGCACTAATAACTCTGACAAATATAAGTGGTGCAAGAAGACAACAATTCACCATTAAACGTTCAATTGCGGCAAGAAAATATATAAAGAAGAAAAGAAATCTAAAAATAATTAAAATGATCCATTAAAAAAATTGAGCATTTAGAATTCAGTAAAATGGTACAAAATAATAATATAAAAAATATAATTGTGAATTGATAAGGAAAGCTATATATAATAAGTAAAGTTTTAAAACTATAAAATAATCTTTTGGTGTTGTAAGAAATATTATTTTCTCAACAAGACAAAGAGATGGAATTCTAACTGCAAAAAGAGATGACATTATAAAATATGAAGAGGAGCTCTAAAAAATTATATAGTAATAAAATATAAAAAAACGACAAAATACTTTCTACAATTAATACATTTCCGAATAACTAAACAGTTTTAAATAAAAAAGAGAGACGTAATTGAATCTATAAAGACAAAAAAAGTCTCAGGAAATGATAAATTTATTATTGACACCATAAAAGTTTCAAGAATCTAATAAAACATTGATGTGGTTATGATAATAAGAGAAAATTTGCTTAGGCTACTGGTTATTCAAATGTGTTCCAGGAAGATGTATGTGTGGGTAAAAAATGGACATGAGAAAGGAGTATACTGTGAATGAAAGGTAAGTAGATATTGAATATTATAAGATTAGTGAGGAAATCACAGAGAGTCATAATACATGTACTATAAGGTGAAGAAATGAGAATAGTGATTATTGAAGGTAAAACCTGACAGGTCTACATATTGAAATTCATGATCATGCTCGTTCATTTCCTAATTACTTCTTTAAAAAAAGTTGTAGTAAGTAGAAAAACTGACTATTCAATATACATGTAATACCATATAAAGCATATAATGTACTAATGTGTTCTTCAAGAAATTAACCGATTTTTCATTTAATGATGCTGTGTATAGGGCTAAAGTTTTACACATTTCTAATGAGGATGTAAATAAAATGTATTAATAGATTCTATCTATCTATCTATCTATCTATCTATCTATCTATCTACCTACCTACCTACCTACCTACCTACCTACCTACCTACCTACCTACCTACCTACCTACCTACCTACCTACCTACCTACCTACCTACCTACCTACCTACCTACCTACCTACCTACCTACCTACCTACCTACCTACCTACCTACCTACCTACCTACCTACCTACCTACCTACCTACCTACCTACCTACCTACCTACCTACCTACCTACCTATCTATCTATCTATCTATCTATCTATCTATCTATCTATCTATCTATCTATCTATCTATCTATCTATCTATCTATCTATCTATCTATCTATCTATCTATCTATCTATCTATCTATCTATCTATCTATCTATCTATCTATCTATCTAAGATATTTTGTGGGTTTATCTGTGTTAAAATATTTAAAATATTGATATATTGACGTTTCAACTTGGTTACACAAGTCATCCATTGGGTTATAAAAAGTAGAAAGACAGTTGTAGAGGTGCTACAATCATTGATTTGAAAAAAAATGTTAAAATTCCACCAATAGCAAAAATGTCAAATTAAGAATTAATATAAATACAGCGTTTTCAACTCATCACAAGATCAGCAATATAATAACCAAGCCTAAGGATTCAATCCCTCTTGAATCTCATGGTGTTTATCAAATCTCATGTGAAAATTGTAAAGCTTCTTACATAGGTGTGAGTAATTGTCGCATCAGTGTTAGCAGATATGAGCATGCTAATGCAGTTAAACAACACTCATCATCATCAGCAATCTCATTCCATACTATAGACTCAAGTCATAAAATTGATTTTTCTAGTACCAAGATCATATCCAGACGTGATAATATATACCAGTGCAAAATTAAAGAAGCCATTGAGATACTTAAAAGGCCAGATTGTATCAATAAGCGAGATGATACATGCAAACTTCCTCCTATTTGGAAAGATTTAAAAAAAAAAAATTCTTAATTTAACATTTTTGCTATTGGTGAAACTTTAACGTTTTTTTTTTCAAATCAGTGATTGTAGTGCCTCTACAAACCATGTTTCTACCTTTTATTACTTAGTGGATGACTTGTGTGACCAAGTCGAAACATCGGTATATCAATATTTAAAATATTTTAACATGGATGAACCCGCAAAATATGTCTTTTATATATACAACCCATGAAAATCTTCATATCAACACACACACACACACACACATATATATATATATATATAGTTACTATAACAAATACTTATAATTCTAAATATTACCTTCAAATATCGTTTTGCCAAAACATTTTATTACATTCCTATGGTAAGATAATTGATTATGAATCTTTATTTCTCTAAAAAACTTACTTTGGGCTTCAGTACTTGTTTCTGAAATAGAATAAAAAAATCAATAAGAAATAACAAATGAAATAAATAATTTTAGAATTATTTATTGCTAAATGCTGAAGCTAATTAAAATTGATTTTAGTAGTAATGAAAACACTTTATGTATGCTTATGAATTATAATGGCTTAGCATTTAAGTGGTGTATTCAAAGTTATGTTTAAATAATTGCCCAAGCTAGCAAAGACTCAATAGTTGTTCTGGTGTACAGAAGACACATTTTCAATACAGTCACCAGATTGACTGCATTCTGATTTATTGTATTGATGTATTTTGATTGATCATTCATGATGGTTTTTACTTTATTTTGAGTATTACTCATACTTACTTTTCACTTATTCACAATGCTGGTTGATTTTAGTTAATTTATAATTGCTCTCAGGAGTTAACTGATCTCATCTGCTCTAATATACAAAACTTCTCTCATGTTTTAAGATGTAATATTTCTTACATATTTATGATTCTTAAACAGTACTTTAAATTTAATTTACTTGGGAATGATGATGAGGTTTGATCATCCCAGGTATGACCATTAATTCTTTATATATATATATATATATATATATATATATATATATATATATATATATATATATATATATATATATATATATATATATATATATATATATATATATATTTGTAGCTAATTGTAAAAGCTACAATATATATATATATATTGTAGCTTTTATAATTAGATACAAATATATATATGTATATATATATATATATATATATATATATATATATATATATATATATATATATATATATATATATAAACATTACAAGCATAAAGCTAAACTAGTCAATATAAAATCAAAACTACCCCAAATCTAAAATTAAACCAGACCAGCATAAAAATAATATTAAAACACAACCTAAGGTTTCACTGCTACAAGCAGACTTCTCAAGTGTAAAGAACTACAAAAAAACTACACAATATATATACTATTAAAAACTACCCACAAATCCATTCACTTCCCATCCACCCTTAATATTAAAAGAACTCTTAAATAAGTTAATTGCTTCAGAATAATAAATTTTCAACAATAAAGACTCTTTAATTCTTCTTTTGATTTCATTTCTCTCAAAGAAGACAACCTTAGCTTCATCAGAATCAATAGTGTGGGCAGTATCTTTTTCATGGACATACAAAGCAGAACTAAGATAGCTATTTTTAACTCTACTTTTATGAACCTTTATTCCTTCATTTAAACTCAAACTACTCTGACTTATGTAAACCTTCTTACAAATAAACAAGGAATAAAATATACTACACCAGGAATAGTCTTTCATACAAATTATTCAATGTAACACCCCTTTTCCAAGTAATTTTCTTATTTCCAAACAATTTACTATTTCTACACACAATTTTATAAGAAGACAATTTAAAAGGCAAAGAAATAAAATCATATTTTTTTTAATCTTTACATCCTTACAAACATTACTATTAAATAAAATACTTTTAACAAATTTATCAGAGTATCCAACACTCAAGTAATCTTTATAAAATTGGTATTTCTGAAACAAAGCAACCCCACTAGAATTATTTAATTTAATATTCCTAGGACAATAATTCCTTAAAGCAGCTACTTTATGAGATACAGACTGATAGCTATCAGGTTTAATTGTAGATCTTAATTCTTTACTTTTAACTTGCATCCGGGCATTATAACTGGCACCCAATGTTGGGGGCCAGTTATAACGATCGAAATGAAAGTGAAGATCGAATCTAACCACAAACTATGATATCTGCTCTACAAGGTGCCATCTAGGCATTTAAACCTAGAAAAATTTATAGAGTAGGCAGATACGTGCTGTTAAGATTCCACTTTATTTAAATATTCAGATCGTTAGCCCAAGTCACTAGCTCAGTGGAGATGCAGAGATAAAAATCTATATCTTAATTTATATCTTAAATATAAATAAATAAAAGCCACTGCCAGAAATTAACACATAAAAATATTTATTTACGCACATATAAAATAACATTTAAATTTTGAGGAAAAAATTCAACATTTTTGATTTTTCTATTTATCTTTAGTTTTACATTTAAGTAAATTACAACCATGAGTTTAATATTTATTTATGGAGTCGAGTATGAATAGACTACATAGATCTGCATTTGAAAAGAAAATATTCTTCCCAGATTTAACCTTAGGCAACAAATTTTGCAATCAACCCGGCGCCAATCCATCTGATACATTTATGTATTCAATGTAGCATGAAAATATGACAACACAAAATACTATACTGTCAGGAATGTACATCTGAACAGCAAGTAGAATTAGGGAAGACATTGTCTCTCCACCAACAGGAATGTCACATCTGTTGGCGAGTAGAACAATAAACATAAAACTCCATAGGAATGGACTGTGGTCCTTTGCCATCTTACAAACCCATCCATAGGCAAAACAGAAGGTGTGTGGTGTATATCTATAATCCTGCCTGTAGCGGATCTCATACTACATCTACAATTACACAAATATATCCAATCCATTGAACCAATTCAACTACGAAATAAATAACCTAAGATTACCCTCCCTTAATATAACTTTACAAAACTATATAGCCATTCACACCTGACTTAAATTTAACATTTAAATACATTCACACAGATTATTTTAATGTCAAGTATAGATCGGCTGCACAGATTCCACGGTCAAAAACATTCAAATTAAACACAATCGATCAAAATACAAAATCATCGATAACATCAATTGCAAAAGGGAATACCCAAGGCCCCATGGCATTCATCGTAAGATGCCCACATTAACATCGTTGACCTATATATTCTAATCAAATGTGAAAACTTCAACATAATCAATCGCTAACGAATCTATGCAACGTCTATACCTAACCTAAATTTCATCATTTAAAATTTAAACAATAAATAATTTATACAATAATAAAAAAAATGGAAATGATTTTTATCAATCGGAAAACATATAAAATTAAACATTATTAATTTGATTTTAAACTTAAAAAAGTCAGATAGAAGTTCATAAGCTTGAACGAAAGTTCTTAATTATTTTTAAATTTAGAGTTCATGTCAATATAGCTTACGGTAGAAGAGTCCAGGTTTCTGCTTTTAATTTTTAATTCCCACAACACCTTCATTGGAAGATAATGTTCTGGAGATGGCAATAGCTGGTTCAAGGTATCACAGTCTTTTCATTTTTTTTTATACAGAGTGGTATGTGCATCCTACCCCATCTCTCAAACACAAAATGCTGGAACTCCCTGAAAAAACTGTATTTCTTTTTTTATATTATCCACACAGATTCAATCAACAAAATGTCACTAATCCATCACTTTCATTAGGGTCTGAGCCAAGGCTTAGTGCTTCCATTGGTCAAGCTAATCTCTTTTTATTTTCTTATCTATCTTTCATCAGATCATTTTAATTATACAAGAGCCCAAGGCTAGCTTGCTTTTCAAACAATTTATAAACAATCACTTCCATTTACAGATTACAAGAATTAATTAATACCTGTTTTTATTTTTAAATCTTGTACTTTTTTTTTATAAAAAAGTACGTTCAAATACTTATTTATTTGTTCTTTTTAAAAAAAAATATTTTTAAAGTTTGGCATCTGTGCGAATGTATATACATTTAACAAACATTTTAATTTTAGCGTTTAGTTTTTTACTTTTATTTGCGAACTTTTAAGTTTTTATTTTAAATTAATGTAACAACATATTTATATATCGTTACATATCAGTAAACTTCCTCAAAAAACAAAAACATTAAAAAAAAAAAAGAATTTACTTAGTGTTAGTAATTTTGTTACACAAATTGATTATATATGAAAATTTCAAAAGGACAAAACTTTTTTTTTTTTTTAAAGACAAAACAGTAATTACACACAAATATAATGATTAAAAAAAAAATTGACTGTTGATTCCCTATTACCAGCTAAATTTCTGCCCCCTCCCTTCCAAGTTTCATTTCTCCTACTTTTAACTATTACTTAGGCAGGTTGAATGATTAGATTTTAATTTAACAAGACTTTTTTTTTTAAAAAAAAAAAGATTTATATTTATTATTACGTTTTATAATGTCGAGTATAGATCAGCTACAAATAAACAATCAACTACAAATAAACAATCATCAACATATCTGACAAATAATTTTACATATAAACAATTCTTTTTAATAATAATTTCCTCTTCCATAAAACTAATATAAACTAAACATACTAAAGGAGAAATAATATAACTTATTATCCACCCTTCCTTAATCTTATAAAAATTACCTTTATAAGTAAAATACATAGAATCTTCCAATAACAAAAGCAAATCTTTAATTACCTTAATTTTATTTTTTGATAAAGAACTTTTCTTAATCCATACAGACAAAAGAACATCAATACAGCTTAACCTATTAACAGACTGAGACATATTTTCAATATCTAAACTTCCAAATACCCAATTACTTTCCATTTTAAAATTGTTAATCTTATCAAAAGCCTCAAAAAATTATTCAAGAATCTAGAAATACCCTCTACAACACTACCTGTAAAATCAAAAATAAATTTAAAGGAAAACCATCTTTATGAGTTTTAATATTCACAAACATCTTAGCTGATGTAAAATCATTAGGATAGCATTTTAAATAATCAACTCTATTAAAAATTTTTAAATTAACCATTTTCTTTATAATATCTATCAATTTTCTCTTAATCAAATTACCTGGATCTTTATCTAACAACATATATTTACCATTTTTTAATTCTCTATCCATTTTCTCTTTGAATTCATCTCCTTTCATAATAACAAACCTACCAGCTTTGTCTTCACGAGAAATGATTACATTATTAGCAATTAACCTATTTTAATTAACCTATTTTAGTTCTTTTAATATTAAGGGTGGATGGTAAGTGAATGGATTTGTGGGTAGTTTTTAATAGTATATATATTGTGTAGTTTTTTTGTAGTTCTTTACACTTGAGAAGTCTGCTTGTAGCAGTGAAACCTTAGGTTGTGTTTTAATATTATTTTTATGCTGGTCTGGTTTAATTTTAGATTTGGGGTAGTTTTGATTTTATATTGACTAGTTTAGCTTTATGCTTGTAATGTTTACATTTTAATGAGTTTTTTGCGTTTAAGAGTAGTTTTGCTGATGTAGTGTAAAGATTGTTTTTTCTTTGATTATTGATATTTTTATTATTGATATTTATTATTGACATTTTATTATTGATATATATATATATATATATATTCATATCAATAATATAAATATATATATATATATATATATATATATATATTTAATTATTGATATATTTGAATGTCATTTATGTATATTATGTTTGTTGTTCGAGTTTGGGTTGAAAGAGTTTATTTGTGTTTATTTAGTTATATATATATAGAAGTGTGTGTATGTTTTTATTGGGGTTTAATTTATAAGGGTATTGGTAAATTGGGTTTTTAGTATGGGTTTGTGGAGTTTAGTTTTTAATAATTTTCCGTTTAATGATATTAGAAGGATTAAAAATTTGTCTAAATTGAGTGATAGGATAGAGTCTTTACGATGGCAGATTTATTTTCTTAAAAAATGTAGGGAATTTAGTGTTTTTCCTAGGTGCTGTGTTATTAATTTTAGTAGAAATAAAAAGTTGCTTCAAAATAAAAATTTAGTTTTTAAGTTACAAACATGTATATTGAATAGTTTTTTAAAAGATACTTTTGTAAGGTTTTATAAATTTATTTATCTATATAAAAGGAATAGATATTATTTAGAAAGGAGGCAAGATTTTAATTATTCAATTTTGAATTTTTTTATGAGACACTTTAGACAGAATAGGTCAAATTTCTATTGTAAAAAATATGAAAGAAAATGAAAGTGGTTGTTTGGGAAAGTTAATAAAGTTTATTGTAGTGATAAAGGGTACGAGAATAAGGTTTCTGAGGATAGAGTTGTTAATCTTTCGGATTTGAAGTTTAATGATAGAGAATTAGATATTCTTGGTAAAGGCCCTAATTTTGTTCCATTTCATTCAAAAAATATAGTTTTTGATACAATTTCGTTTATTAAATCTAGTAACTTGAGTGATGAGCAGAAAGTTGGTGTTCAATCGATTTTGAATAAAAGTTTAAAAAGGAAAGAAAAATTTGTTATTAATCCTGCTGAGATTAAACATCTTAAAAATAGGTTAATTGCTAATGATGTAATCATTTCTCATGAAGACAAAGCTGGTAGGATTGTTATTATGAAAGGAGATGAATTCAAAAAGAAAATGGATAGAGAATGAAATAATGGTAAATATATGTTGTTAGATAAAGATCCAGGTAATTTGATTAAAAGAAAATTGATAGATATTATGAAGAAAATGGTTAATTTAAAATTTTTTAATAGAGTTGATTATTTAAAATGCTATCCTAATGATTTTACATCAGCTAAGATGTTTGTGAATATTAAAACTCATAAAGATGGTTTTCCTTTAAGATTTATTTTTGATTTTACAGGTAGTGTTGTAGAGGGTATTTCCAGATTCTTGAATAATTTTTTAAAACAATTTGTTGATTTTGGTCAGTACACAGTTTCTTCTTCTTTTGAGGCTTTTGATAAGATTAATAATTTTAAAATGGAAAGTAATTGGGTATTTGGAAGTTTAGATATTGAAAATATGTATCAGTCTGTTAATAGGTTAAGCAGTATTGATGTTCTTTTGTCTGTATTGATTAAGAAAAGTTCTTTATCAAAAAATAAAATTAAGGTAATTAAAGATTTGCTTTTGTTATTGGAAGATTCTATGTATTTTACTTATAAAGGTAATTTTTATAAGATTAAGGAAGGGTGGATAATAGGTTATATTATTTCTCCTTTAGTATGTTCACTTTATATTAGTTTTATGGAAGAGGAAATTATTGGTAAAAAGAATTGTTTATAAGTAAAATTATTTGTCAGATATGTTGATGATTGTTTATTTGTAGTTGAGAATGATAAATTGAAGGAATTTGTAAATGAGTTTAATTGTTTTAATCCTTCTATAAAATTTGTGTTAGAAGGAGGGGGGTTAGATTTTGGTAAGTTAAAATTTTTAGATCTTTTGGTGATTAGAAATATAGAAACTAATTGTTTATTGTGCAGGCATTTAGTTAAAAGTAAACAATTAAGATCTATAATTAAACCTGATAGATATCAGTCTGTATCTCATAAAGTAGCTGCTTTAAGGAATTATTGTCATAGGAATATTAAATTAAATAATTCTAGTGGGGTTGCTTTGTTTCAGAAATATCAATTTTATAAAGATTACTTGAGTGTTGGATACTCTGATAAATTTGTTAAAAGTATTTTATTTAATAGTAATATTTGTAAGGATGTAAAGGTTAAAAAAAATATTATTTTATTTCTTTGCCATTTAAATTGTCTTCTTATAAAATTGTGTGTAGAAATAGTAAATTGTTTGGAAATAAGAAAATTGCTTGGAAAAGAGGTATTACATTGAATAATTTATTAAATAATACAAAAGAAGTTTTTGATAGAAAGACTATTCCTGGTGTAGTATATTTTATTCCTTGTTTATTTTGTAAGAAGGTTTACATAGGTCAGAGTAGTTTGAGTTTAAATGAAAGAATAAAGGCTCATAAAAGTAGAGTTAAAAATAGATATCTTAGTTCTGCTTTGTATGTCCATGAAAAAGATACTGGACACACTATTGATTTTGATGAAGCTAAGGTTGTCTTCTTTGAGAGAAATGAAATCAAAAGAAGAATTAAAGAGTCTTTATTATTGAAAATTTATTATTCTGAAGCAATTAACTTATTTAAGAGTTCTTTTAATATTAAGGGTGGATGGGAAGTGAATGGATTTGTGGGTAGTTTTTAATAGTATATATATTGTGTAGTTTTTTGTAGTTCTTTACACTTGAGAAGTCTGCTTGTAGCAGTGAAACCTTAGGTTGTGTTTTAATATTATTTTTATGCTGGTCTGGTTTAATTTTAGATTTGGGGTAGTTTTGATTATATATATATATATGAAAAACAAAAACAAGTTTTAATCATGTTAAAACCTGCTGATGCTTGTATTTATGATCAATAGATGGCGTTTTTACCAAAAACACGATCAAGCGTTTGTTTACATAAACGATCAAAGAGTCAGAATTAACTATCTCTTTTGTTTTAGCCCATTTTCAGATCAGCTGATTTCAAGCTATTTGCTATCATCAGTGAAAGACAGAGCCAAGAAACTAGATCTAAAAACTGACTCCAAGTGTTTACGAAAGAGATAGTTAATTCTGACTCTTTGATCGTTTATGTAAACAAACGCTTGATCGTGTTTTTGGTAAAAATGCCATCTATTGATCATAAATACAAGCGTCAGTAGATTTTAATGTGATTAAAACTTGTTTTTGTTTTTCATAAATCTACCTTTAAAGGTTCCCGCAATGATATAGATTGCAGAGACTTTGACTATGTGGAGAAGCTGAACTGAGATCAGACCCATATAGCTATATAGCTTGTTTGGCTGAATTTGAAGACTTTATCGGTCTGAAAAATTTCATGCTTGCAAACTGATAGAAACTCTGTGCATAAACATTTGGAGTCAGTTTTTAGATCTAAGTTTCTTGGCTCTGTCTTTCACTGATGATAGCAAATAGCTTGAAATCAGCTGATCTGAAAGTGGGCTAAAACGAAAGAGATAGTTAATTCTGACTCTTTGATCGTTTATGTAAACAAACGCTTGATCGTGTTTTTGGTAAAAACGCCATCTATTGATCATAAATACAAGCGTCAGCAGGTTTTAACGTGATTAAAACTTGTTTTTGTTTTTCATAAATCTACCTTTAAAGGTTTCCGCAATGATATAGATTGCAGAGGCTTTGACTATGTGGAGAAGCTGAACTGAGATCAGACCCATATAGCTATCTAGCTTGTTTGGCTGAATTTGAAGACTTTATCGGTCTGAAAAATTTCATGTTTGCAAACTGATAGAAACTCTGTGCATAAACACTTGGAGTCAGTTTTTAGATCTAGTTTCTTGGCTCTGTCTTTCACTGATGATAGCAAATAGCTTGAAATCAGCTGATCTGAAAGTGGGCTAAAACAAAAGAAATAGTTAATTCTGACTCTTTGATCGTTTATGTAAACAAACGCTTGATCGTGTTTTTTGTAAAAAAGCCATCTATTGATCATAAATACAAGCGTCAGCAGGTTTTAACATGATTAAAACTTGTTTTTGTTTTTCATAAATCTACCTTTAAAGGTTTCTGCAATGATATAGATTGCAGAGGCTTTGACTATGTGGAGAAGCTGAACTGAGATCAGACCCATATAGCTATCTAGCTTGTTTGGCTGAATTTGAAGACTTTATCGGTCTGAAAAATTTCATGCTTGCAAACTGATAGAAACTCTGTGCATAAACACTTGGAGTCAGTTTTTAGATCTAGTTTCTTGGCTCTGTCTTTCACTGATGATAGCAAATAGCTTGAAATCAGCTGATCTGAAAGTGGGCTAAAACGAAAGAGATAGTTAATTCTGACTCTTTGATCGTTTATGTAAACAAACGCTTGATCGTGTTTTTTGGTAAAAACGCCATCTATTGATCATATATATATAAATAAATACATATATATAAAATGCATATTTTTATATATTTAACCCATGCAAATCTTCGTTTTAACATATATATATAAATTTTAATTATACTCATAGACAAATGAATTTATAGTATTATTTCTGAGAATTTCCATGTAATAAATATATAATAGCTATTTAGCTATTATATTTTTATTACAAAGAAACTCTTGGAAATATTACTAAGAATATATATATATTGAGATAGTTATGTGTCTCATGACATAAGACAAACTCTCCTACACATGTTTCTTGCTCAGCATAAGCTGATCGTAATTATTTCAGTTATTAATCTTAGTAATATCTATGTAAAGTTATAATAAAACTAAATAATAATTGCTAGTTAAATTCGATCAAGAGCTACCATTTCTCACTAGAGGTGGATCAAAGAATCTTAAGTCTATTTATATTATAGCGCTATTCAAATCATGTATTTATAATATAATCAGTCAGTTATTGGCATATAAATCAGTCCCACACTAAAACAACACATCAATGAATATAGGTATGGTTTGCCAAATTGTAAATAATATTTTTCTGCTTATCAATGAAATATAAAAAGGGCGGTTAATGATAATCTATAGGAAAGTTATTGTATTCAACTTATTAATGCTTTGTTTTAATTACATTATTAAATTAGAAATATATAAACTAAGTCTTTGGAATCATTGTTTCTTTATTTAATAAATATTATATCTTGATTAAACAAACTATACTTACTATATCTAAATGATGATATCCCACTAATCCTATATGTAAAAGCAATAGAGGTTACAATCTGTGTCATGTTAGAACTTGTGATTATTATTATGATAAGGGTTTCATCATAGTGTCGATTTCCAAATAGAGTCTTTTTGTTTCTCTGCTTTGCGATGCTGGTGGAGAAAAATAAAAATAGATTGGGTATTATTGGGATTGTTGCTCATATATTGTTAGATCTGGAAAATAGGTAAATAGGGCAAAGTTCATGAGTGTTCCTGACGTGCGTATCTTGCGCATGATTGGACTTGAGGCACTTTGCCTAGATTCTAGATCTTGTTATATGAAGATACTAAACTGACTGGTATACCATGCTATATCATATGATGTTTTATTTATAGGCAGATAAGCATAGTCAAAGTTAGTGGGTCATATACATAGAGTGTGCACAGCAACCATAAACAGATTTTGCTGAATAATTTTATAAAAAAGTGACACTGTGTTAAATATGTTTGCAATTAAAATCTTTAAATTATAAGATTTTTAATACCTTTAGTCTAAATTATTCAACAAAAATTAAAATAGATTTTCCAGTATATTTTATTAAAAAAGGAAAACTCAAAAATCTTTCTATATTGAACCAAAAAATTTGCTAGAATATTTTTAAAGATATTTACAATTAATTAAGAGTAATCTAAAAAAATAGAAAAACTTTTATGAACTATTAAACAAGTATTATACATATATATATATAATTTTTTTTTTATAAAAAGAACTTTTTTTTACCATTTAATAATGAATTAATTAATAACTTTGGTTTATACTGTCTATTTTATATATACATACATATGTGTGAATTTTATGTAGATTTTCAACATGGACTTAATTGTGTCTTGAGAAAATATATGGTTCATGAAGTCAATTTTAGTTTAATAAACATTAGTGTGTGAACACATTTCCATGTATATATATATATATAAACAAAAAAAGACTTATAAATCCAATATATAATATTATATTTCAACCAGAGGACTGGTTTTCATCAGAAAGAAAAAAAATGCACAGTAAAATGGCGATAATCAAAAATTACAGATATGGTAAAAGATTAAATTTTTTTAACAAAACCCCCCTGATTGGTCACAAAATCTAACACAGAATATGTACCCAATCAATGACAAAATTCAAACAAAAGAAAAAAAAAAAAAGAAAAAAACTACATTCCCTCTTAATCAAGCTTAAATTCTATTTAAATTAAAATAAATATAAAAATAAAAAATTCAAAATTAAAAATTAAAATATACATATGTGCATACATAGAAAAATTAGACTATGCTCACATACAAAAAATAGCTGTGGTCACATTAATATTCATTAAAAACTAAAATACTTATACATTTTAATCAAAAATTATAGTTAGTGCAAAGTACAATAATTTAGAATAACTAATTATTTATCTATATACCAATTAAACACAGATATTAAACATCCATATAACCAATCTTTACATAAAAAAACCTCATATAAAAAAATTTTCACATAAAAAACTCACATATAGAAATCATTTAGGAGACTATATATATATATATGTTAAATGATATCTATTATAAAATGAATTTCTTTTATAGGTTTATGGCAATGCAAATATATTCATAAATTATTATATCATACATCTGTGTGATTATATATAGGTATGTTTCATTTAAACCTATTGAGACATATGTGTAAATTACAATGTAATCGTGGATTTCTTTTTGTATTGACAGAAATCAGAAGGCTTAATTTATATGTTAGTAGTATTCTACAGATTTTAATTTAATTTTATTGTTATTAATAAATTTATATTTAAATTATTCCAGTGAATTAATTAATCCTAGAATAAATTTAAAATACTATATGTTTGTATTATATTTCTTGCTCACAGTAACAATTATAGAGCTTTTGCACACTGATCGTGATTCAGGCGCAATGGTCTGTTATATAAAACAGGTTTATTTTTAGTAGACTTCCAGCTGATGATGATTTCATTACTTCTCTAATTCTGGATGATGCATAGGGAATATTCTTTAAATTCCATGCACTTCATTTTATTTTAATTATTTATTTAGAAATGAAGTTTATAATTGGCCAACACATTAATGGTACTAAGTGGCTAAAGCATAGATGGTCATGTCTTAGCATTATTTTTAATTATTATATCCTTAGAGAGTAACACTAAAGTTTTTGTACCCAAATTATTATTTAAATAATCCACCTCTAGTTGACAAGGGCTAAATAAATAGCCTTGTTTATAGTACACCCATTTCAAATCAAATCACAAAAATTGATTGTTGATCATTCATGATGATGAATTATTGTTACTTTTATGTAATGCTCGTGAACTTATAGTTAAGGTTGTGCTGATCACTTATGCCTCAGACTCATGCTCATTCCCTTTACATTTAATTTTATATTTTGCTTATTTGGAGATGATGATGGTTTCCCATCTCATAATTCAGCACTAATGTGGTATATTGTTAAAATGGATACACAATTGTGGAACATTGTAACCTCAGATTTTACCTGATTAACCCCCCTACTTTTGATACTATTCCAATATATATGTATATAAAGTTATTATAATACTATACAGACTCAGAGAAAAAGAGAGTAGGTTGACTTTCAGTGATAGTGATAGAATGAGTCAGTATTCTCTTTTTAAAATAGTTTGTTTTTTTGAGAAAAATAAATATATATAAATTAATAATATCTTGTCGATGTATTAAAGAAATAATAAAATAAACTGAAATTTATTTATTGTAAATGAAACAAATTGGAGTTGTTAAAATTAAAAGGTAAACAGAAAATTATCAAGATATTAAAATTAATATTAAATGCTTTTTGTTTCAAATGGAATTTGAAATTTGTAAAAGAAAAAAAAACAATATATTTTTTTCTGCATTTCCTTTTTTTTCTTTTTAAAGTTAAAAACAAATGTTTAAAGTTTGTATAATTAATTGATATGGCAAATTTGAAGATCGACAGTGTGAGGTGTTGGGCAATATATTTTTGAAAATATATTTTGAAAATGTGAAGATGATTAGCTATAACTGGACTGTAATAAATGTTTTAAGTCTGAGTTTATTTTGATAGAAGAGTGAAGCTTTGTACCTTTGGTAGTGAAATTAAGCACAGCATACTTTGAGCAGAAACATATCTTCAAGATCATAAAAATAATTACAAAATAAGTCACAAAAGTAAAAATTTCTTCAACTTTTATATGAATTGCTAGCGGACTCACAACATATGTTTATCCCTGTTCTAAGATGTAAAAGAAAATTTCAAAATTCAGTCCTAGTCTAAAAATAAAGTCATTCCCATTGTTATGGTAAAAATATTATTCCTTGTCCAAAGATTAAAATTATTAATAATGGTAAAATATGGATAGATAATAGTAAAAAAATATATACCAACACTGACCATCCTAACATGGAGAATGATGTAATAATGTTTGTCAACCTATGGGTCAATAAGTAGAGTTAACTGTTTTGTGATCAGATTAAAATAATAATAAAAAAATAACTGAAGTATACTTAAAGAATAATGCTGTTTAGTCACCATGCACTATGAAAAAACAAACTGTACTCAGATTGCTAATATTCAATATTTAAGAAGTTGGAAATTTATTAATGAAATAGGTGCAAACTTATATTAACACAGCAATACTATATATATATATATATATATATATATATATATATATATATATATATATATATATATATATATATATATATATATATATATCACATGTGACAAACATTTAGTATCTATGTTCATAAACTAACATTTAATTATGATCTTACTGCTACGATATTGATTGATTATATTTAATACTAATTTATTTTTTGTTACAATAAATTATTTATTTGCCTGAGTATTTACATATTCCATGTAATATTATATGCATTTTGTGGGATTAAATTATTATTATTGTAATATGTAAAGAATTAAAACATTGATCAAGCATATGGGAGGGGGGAGAAATAAGTGAAATTTATTGTGATAAAAATAGAATGTGATGGTCAATATTAAAGGTCACTATCTCATATTAAATTATATATGAAATACTTTATCAATGGTCTGCATTTGTATTTCTACAGTTTGGTAGAGTTCATCATTTGGATGTAGAATGTTGACACATTTAAATAATGCCATATTGTGGATGAGTTTCTTATGACCCAAGATATTATTCATTGCTGATGGGATTACCATATAATGAATGAAAGTTTGAAACTGGGTTTTTGGTTATTCCTCAAAAATGGTGCCAAAATAGGTATTGGTGAACAGTACCAACTCAAAGCAAATGAAAAATGCCAGAAAGCTAAGGTCTTTTAGACAATAGTCACTTTATATGTAATTAGATGAATA
Organism: Epiperipatus broadwayi; assembly: GCA_028023455.1. Lineage (NCBI taxonomy): Eukaryota > Metazoa > Onychophora > Udeonychophora > Euonychophora > Peripatidae > Epiperipatus > Epiperipatus broadwayi. The sequence goes on from JAQFVV010014291.1 coordinate 23,825, forward strand.
ATCTTAAGATAGAGGCTGTGGTAATATGTATTTTATTATAAAAAGTCACAGCTAGATGATATAGGTAGTGACCAATGGAAACTGTAAACATTTTTTGCATCTAAAAGAGGAACTTTTTTTAAATGCATTCTCTTGAAATTTATAAAATGCTACAGTAAACATATACATGTTTAAGGAAACCTAACTTTTACAACTTTTGCTAACTTTTCTTACTGTATTAGATTCTTCTATTAAGAGAACAGATATTTCCACATTTTAAAATATATATATATGAAAAACAAAAAAACACAATTTAAAAACTTGCTAACGCTTGTATTTATGACAATAGATGGCATTCTACCAAAAACACCATCAAGCATATGTTTGTTTACATAAATGTCTGAGCAGGCATTCACTATCTCTAACTTTAGTTCCACCTTCAGATCATGATTTCAAACTATTTGCTATCATCAGTGAAGAACAGGAATAAGAAACTAGATCTAAACACAAACTCTGAGTGTTTATGAAACAGTTTCTATTCAGCTTGCAAGCATGAATATTTTAGACACGTAATGTCTTCAAACTCAGCATAGCAAGCCAGATAGCTACATGGGTCTGATATCAGTTCAGCATCACCACATAGTAGAAGCTTCTGCAATATATATCATTGCAAGAAAGTCCTCAAAGGTACATTTATGAAAAACAAAAAAACACAAGTTAAAAACTTGCTAACGCTTGTATTTATGACAATAGATGGCATTCTACCAAAAACACTGTCAAGCATATGTTTGTTTACATAAACGTCAGAGCAAGCATTCACTATCTCTAACTTTAGTTCCACCTTCAGATCATGATTTCAAGCTATTTGCTATTGTCAGTAAAGGACAGGAATAAGAAACTAGATCTAAACACAAACTCTGAGCGTTTATGAAACAGTTTCTATTCAGCTTGCAGGCGTGAATCTTTTAGACACGTCAATGTCTTCAAACTCAGCATAGCAAGCCAGATAGCTACATGGGTCTGATATCAGTTCAGCATCACCACATAGTAGAAGCCTCTGCAATATATATCATTTCAAGAAAGATCTCAAAGGTACATTTATGAAAAACAAAAAAACACAAGTTAAAAACTTGCTAACGCTGAGTTTGAAGACATTGACGTGTCTAAAAGATTCACGCTTGCAAGCTGAATAGAAACTGTTTCATAAACGCTCAGAGTTTGTGTTTAGATCTAGTTTCTTATTCCTGTCCTTCAGTGACGATAGCAAATAGCTTGAAATCATGATCTGAAGGTGGAACTAAAGTTAGAGATAATGAATGCTTGCTCTGATGTTTATGTAAATAAACATACGCTTGATGGTGTTTTTGGTAGAATGCCATCTATTGTCATAAATACAAGCATTAGCAAGTTTTTAAATTGTGTTTTTTTGTTTTTCATAAATGTACCTTTGAGGTCTTTCTAGCAATGATATATATTGCAGAGGCTTCTACTATGTGGTGATGCTGAACTGATATCAGACCCATGTAGCTGTCTGGCTTGCTATGCTAAGTTTGAAGACATTACATGTCTAAAAGATTCATGCTTGCAAGCTAAATAGAAACTGTTTCATGAATGCTCAGAGTTTGTGTTTAGATCTAGTTTCTTATTCCTGTCCTTCACTGATGATAGCAAATAGCTTGAAATCATGATCTGAAGGTGGAACTAAAGTTACAGATAGTGAATGCTTGCTCTGACGTTTATGTAAACAAACATATGCTTGACAGTGTTTTTGGTAGAACACCATCTATTGTCATATATATATATATAAAATAAATAAAATATCCGATAATTAAAAACAATATTGTAATTATAATTGAAATAATATTTTTAACGGTTTACAAACAATTACAAACAATCCTTAAATCTGCAGAAGTACTTCTGCAGATTTAAGGATTGTTTGTAAACCATTAAAAATATTATTTCAATTATATATATATATATATATATATATGAGTGATGATGAAAAGGAAATATTGTGGCTTGTCATATTTTACCATCAATAGGTTTAAAAATTGATAAAACCACTCAATATGCTCATCACCAATCTTGTACTTGGGTTGAAAGTTAAATCCCATTACAATATATATGTACCCTTATACTTGGCGCAGACAGTTTAAGTAGGTTTGCAATGTAACTATTTAAAAAAAATGTTATTTTCTAATATGTAATTGTGACTTTGTAGGTAGTATAAGTTCAAAGTCAGTAAGTAGAAGCCTGTGAAGATGTATTACTTATTTTAAGTTTTTAATACATATTAAGTAATAAAATAATATAATATAATGTTTAAAAGGTAAGATTAATTTATATTTATTATATTCAATAGCTACTATAATAATATAATAATTTAATTCTAGTAATCAATATGTTATGTAAAGTGTTTAAAATAATTATTTTGTTTAAAATATTATTTATATAATAAATAATTTAACACTAATCTAGAATGTCCTGAAAGTGTTACATGATTTAAGGTGTATGTGTGAACTTTTTTGTTTGTAGACAAAAAAATCTTTGATTTTTAGCTTGTTAATAAAATTAGATACACTATAAAGTAGCAAAATTAAGTCTAAAGATAAAATCTTTAAAAGTGTTAAAATTATTATTGTTGTTAAAATATAATGTCTTGTTTTAAATTTAATATTTTAGAATCATTAAAATATTTAAATTGTTTTAATAAAGATATCTGATATTTTTAATAAATGTATTTATTTATAACTGCTAAATAATTTAGTATATTTTTAAAATGATGTCTCATCGTTCTAAAATTTATTTTAAAGATGAAATTAATGTAGATTATGTAAATGAGCAAGTGTTTTAAAAGCAGAATTAAGCAATGAAATTACTAAATTAAGTCAGTATAAAAGGAGAAATTTAATCCAGTCTATACAGTGTGTGCAGTTTGAATTTGTAGTACAGTTTAGAATAAAATTTATAATTAATATTTTTTTCTTCATCGTCTAATTGTAACAGTAGTAATGTTTTTGAAAAATCATTATTATTTTTCAACTGAAAAGCTTTAAAAGTATAATTTAATAAGTATTTTAAAATAATGATGAAATAAGTCCTAATAGTTACCTATCAGAGAATTTTACTTGAAGCTTAATTTAAAACTACAATGATTTTTATGGAGATGGTAATAATCATTTAAATGTTGGAACAATGTGCACCAAATGCCAATAAGAATTTAACAATAGGACTAGAGAAGACTTTGTGTCATGTAAATATTTTGAATTGTATATAACTAATATGCTCTGAGTAAATGAATATTTAATTTTAATAGTTTTGTCTTATTATAATAAATGTAAAATTTCAATGAAATTTAAGTTAACTAATAGGAAAATAATATTTATGACAAAACATTCTCATAATGTTATTAAGTTTAATAAAAGGCAAAAAAATAATATTTTGCATTTAAGTTAAAAACTAAATTAGACATATTTATTAGGATGTCTAAGAATAACTGTTTTATTACATGAATGAAACATCTTATATTTAATTTATCTTTAATGCTTAATTTAAATGAGGTTTATGACTGAGAATAATGTGATTGGAAGAGAAATAGGAAAAAATAATTGGTGAATGTTTTATGCTTTTGAAAAAGATTTATTTACAATAAAACCAATAAATAAACTAATGTTTTGAAAGTATTCCTTTTATCTAAAATAAAGTAACTATAATGTGTCTGTTTTAAAGATTTATATTATATCATTTAGTTAATGCTTGGATGATAAAGTTGTCATTTTACCTAAAAAATAACTAGTTGAAATATATACAATTTTAAGAATAAAAATCTTAAATATTTTTTAAAAAAGAAATATCTACCTTTAATTAATGAAATATGAATGTTTTCTGAAAAAATGTAATAAATGGATAAATCTTATAGGTGCTTGTCTTATAGCTAAAGATGTCGTTGGATGGCGCCATTTTCACGCTAAAACTATAAAATATGAACATTCACGGGCCGTTGATTTTAATAATTTTTCTGTGCATTTTTGTAATGCGAAAATAAAAACAAAACAAAATCGTCTTTTATAAATATTATTTTTTATTAACGTATACAATTTAAATGATAATAATAAATGTAAAATAAAATCAACAAATTAAAATTTGATTCATGTTTTTTATATCGTATACTTTTTAAATTGTGTTAGGGCTTTTTTTTATCAATTTTCTATCGGATATTTTTTTACTTGTGTTATGACTTTTTTTGTTGTTATTTAACTAAAAAATAATAATCATAATAAAAGTAAAAGTTGTTACAGTTAGATTTAGGGTTAGTTTTAGGGTTAGTTTAGGGTTAGGTTTAGGGTTAGTTTTAGGGTTAGTTTAGAGTTAGGTTTAGGGTTAGTTGTAGGGTTAGTGTTCTGGTTGTTTGTAATGCTAAAATAAAAAAATTCAAAATCGTAACCGTACTTGGACAGAAGAAAGAAACTCAAACTTTTTTAAACAACAACAAACACATACAAATGTCTTCTTTACTTATTAAACATGTTTATAATATTTGCTTTTTATTAAATTTACAAAAGACCTGTATATTTGGACTTTTCTTACTGGATATTTTTTTCATACCGCTCTTTTTTACTTCAAAAATATACAGATGGTAGAATCTTCTTTGTCTCGTGGAATGTTACTAACAGTACGTTACTTAACATGTTACCTAATTGCAACTCAATAAAAACATAGATATTTAACATTTTCCCAAATAAAAGTTCAATACAGTATGTTGTAAAAAGTCTTATAATTATTGTTTTAAAAAATCTGAACATTTCAATAGTTTAAAATAAAAAAAAATCCAATGAAAACAACATTTCAATACACAATTCAAATACAAACTCTCTCATCAAGCCGTAATTATTTTATAAATTGTGCAAATTCGGAAAATGTATTTGCTGCTATGCAACATACATGTTGTACTGCGATGTGACATAGCGGCCTGCATTCTGTAGCACAACAAAAAAGTTGTATTATAGAAAACACGGATTCGAACGTGTCGGCCACGGAAACAGCATTTTTATGTGTTTTGGCATGAAAATTGTGCCATAGAGCAGCATCTTTAGCTAAAAGATGAGTACCATCTTATATAATATTCTACAAATGCTTTTAGTGATGGAAGTATAAATATTATTTGTGAGCTATAATTATCATGATATGTTTTGACATATGTAACCAATGGATTTAATATGAAATATATACATAAAAGATATTTGATTTCACATAAAATGGATTCTTAATTATTGCTTTATGGAAATATTGTATGCCTGGATAGATACTCAGAAAAAGGACTGAAATAAATATTCATCTTTCCAGGATGCCCAATATTTTTTCCAGATATTACAGGATTTAATTTCATTAGTTATATGTTTCATTAAATGACACCAGGGGAAAAGAATAACTTTTGTTCAAAACTATCTACCTGTAACTAGGCAATGGGGGAAGAATTTTCAGGAGCATTGAACTTGTAAGTAGAAGAGAGATGTTTTTTTGACTTTTAAATTTTTTTTATTATTTTAGTGTAATACTAATATTTTCAAATAGTGCTTTAAAAGTAACCTATTTATTATAATGTATATTTTAAAATGAATCTTAAGATAGATTGGTTTTTACATTAAATAAAGAAAAATGGTTTTTTCTGAAATTAATTTTCTGACAGGTAATTAATAATTATAATTTTTTTGAATGTATGGTCAAGAAGAAGTGGATTGCCATTCATGGTTCTAATAATTGTTGGGATTATTGGTTATCTTATTTATTATTTATATTCGTTCAATAATACTTTAAAATGATATATTTTAAAATTAGTACTTTATTATTTATTATTATTATTATTATTATTATTATTATTATTATTATTATTATTATTATTATTATTTTACAGCCTTAGTAATTATTATTATTATTATTATTATTATTATTATTATTATTATTATTATTATTATTATTATTATTATTATTATTATTATTATTATTATTATTATTATTATTATTATTATTATTATTATTATTATTATTATTATTATTATTATTATTATTATTATTATTATTATTATTATTATTATTATTATTATTATTATTATTATTATTATTATTATGCATCATAATGTTTGAATATTTAAAAGCTGAATGAACCAGTTACATAATTATTATCAGATGTATTTTTATATATAAAAATGAATGCTAGTGAATGCCTTGAAATATCTGATATTTTCAACTATTTGTTTATCATAAATGCTTGAATATGCATACATTTTATAACATAGTTGAATTATTAATATATTATCATTATGAATGGTATCAGTTAAGATACAGAGAGGTATAGAAATATTGATCTCTAAAATATATAATGTAACAACAAATGAATAAATGTATATTATCAATGTATGTGTTATCAAAATCATTTGTGCTTGAAAAAACTTTTAAAACCATCTTTTTAGTAAAGTGGTTTCAAAATTATTTTGTAATGTGGCTTATATATTTTTACAATGTTGCTAGAGTTATTCAGTATGTGTAAGATATAGAATGGTGGTTGGGAGAATAATTGTTATATAAAATCTTCAGTGTTTTAGGGATATGTTTGAAAGGCTGTTATGTGTGAGATATATTGTCACACTTTGAATTCTTTGAATATACTGATAACAAAGGATTGTATAGCATTTTTTCATGGACAGTTGCATTCCCTTATAATCAATAAGAGCTGAAATAAATCCATGGCATAAATTTTTAGGTACCTGTTAAATATGGGCCTATTATTTTAGCACTGTATTCATGATGATGTTTTCTTACTCATTTGAGTTATTATTATTATTCCATATCTCATACTATAATCACTATCTATCACCACTGATATCACATCATAGGGAATAGCTTTTAAAAGATGGTGAAGTAATGGCTAAACTATTAGAAATTGGTAGTTGATGTGAAGGCAAGATATGATATAAAAATCTCTATCACAAATGATATTTAAATGTTTAATGCATGTCATAATATAAAACTAGGAGAGGAATGATTGATATTCCTATGAATATTATAAATATTAGAGGTCACTAAACTCAAATAAATGCACATTTGAATTGGATTGAAAGTGAAAGTAATGAAAAAAAGATTTGGATGCTGTGATGAATGTAAAATATAAAAAATAAAGGAAATATAAAATATCAATCAATATAATTTATTAATAGTTTTTTTTTAAAATTTGCTACAAAGAATATAAATCTATTTAAAATAGGAAAAACCATGAAGTAATATTTTAAGTATTTCATTTTCATTAAGTAGATAATTTTCAAAGGGAGTTATTAATATATTTTTTTATTTAAATTTTTTGGTATTAGAATATCTGAGTATATTAAAATATGTGTTGAGTTTAAATAGATGTATTTTAGATCTCAACTTATACCTAAGAATTACATAATAATAAATATATTTTTTAAAGATATTATAAATGTAGTATTAAGTTTAGAAATAAGGATATTTATTGTTATTATTTTCCTACCATTAAACAATAGAATGTTATTGTTTTACTAAATAAAGATAGTATGTCATCATGAGTAATGTAAGATTTTTTATTTATTTTTAGGTAGTCGGAATAAAGGCTATCTTATTTTTTATTTACCTGTAATACTTGTTTAAAAATTTTATTAATTTTCAATAATGTTAATTTTTTTATATTACAGTTTGTAAATATTTTTTTAATTTTATAATCTTATTGTATCATAGCTATAATGTTGTTCAACTATAATAAAATTGTTAATTGTTTTAAATTAATTCATTGTTGAGAGTTTGGTTCATATGAGTTCATTGATTCTTCATTCCACATGCATGATGCATAGAAATTAATAGTTTTAAACATTACTTATTTGCACATGATTCAGATTACTTAAAATATTTTTACTATTATACTTGATTGAGTAATAAAGTGTAAAATCATAATTATTATTATTGCAGAAGATATAATCATTGGTGATTACTTTAAAATGATGCAATACCAATTTGTGATATTAATATTGCCACCATATCATAAAATATGTTACATTTTAAGAATGCCACATAAAATAAATAAAGATTATATAATGTTTTCCAGAATATTATTAATTTATTTATGTTTATTGCTAAACATTAATATTCAAATGGATTTAATGTTAAGAGTCTTAGTTATCTTAGTTATTTGTTGTTGTTATTTTGTAAGGATAGTTAGATATTATGTAACCCTCATCATATTTAACTACAGCATCATAATTAATTAATTAATTTTATTACTGGTTTTAGAAATGAACCTGAGATTACTTTTAAAAGAATTGTAAAGTTTGTATTAAAAGATGATGAATAAGAATTATCCATTGATGTTAATTTTTCAGTTAATATTTTTAATAAAAGAGTGGTAATTAATTTATTGTTATTTCTGTAATAAATTTGTAAATCATATGTTAGGATTATTATATGTGTGTTTAAAGACATAAGAGTATTATGACAGTGTTGTTATATGAATTTGGTAGAATAATATTTTTATGCCATTGTGAATGTATCCTTAGGGATGTATTTTCAATGTTTAAGCCATTGTACCTTGTTCAATGTCTCATGTAGAAAGTTTTATGGCTGTATTTGTTATTTTAATCAAACCATATTTTATTTATAATGATGAGCTAGTTATAAATTAAATTTATTAACAAAATGAATGGGTTGAATATTCTAGTTGGAACCATAATTATTTATTGTAAACATAAGTGTTATTATATTTTAATTTAATAAGTTTCTCATAGTTAATTATTATAAAATATTGATTTTATTAAATACTGTATGTTAGTAGTATATCTTGAACTAGTCCTAATCTTAATTGTCTTAATAGTCATTGTTTATGTAACTTGACTATAGTTTAGTATAGTTATTTCCTTGTTAGCCAGAGAGACAATCTTAGTTTTCTTTTAGGCTAGGTTCAATTTTTAGGTAAGATTTGTATAATCAGTAAAACTAATCTTAAAAACCAAGCAATGATCACTAACTCACATGTCTGTGTGTAACATTAATATAAACACTACCACAAACAATACAAAGTTGAATTTCATTACTTATATTATACCAGGATAATTTTGACATGACTACCATATCTGATGTTGACATGTATGCCATTTTCTTATATACCACTGAAGTCCAGAAAATGCAAGAAATACAATTCCAATTATAGTAAACAAGAGACAAATGTGAGAAGTAATGAGTAAATAGATTTATTGGAAACAATAAAAAAAAAAATTGGAATAAAGTGAAATAAAAGTTCATATGTGGGTAATATTAGGTCTAAATTTAAATTTAAGTATAAGAAGAATGAAAGAGAAATGGGTAACAGAAATTTTACTTAAGTAAAAGAAAAATCCAAATATTTTTATACAGTAATAAAATTTGAAGCTTACAATGTAAACAGAGAATAAAATAATTAAACACTAATTGAAGGTAAAGCTAGACATCTCTAGTCATTTTCGAACAAATTGGTCTTCATCAAGAGACAATATATATGTACCATTCTATTAAGGCTTATATTTTGGGTTCTTTCTTCTATCTAAGACATATAAGTCTGCCTCTCGATCAGCATTTAGATATTTCAGGAATCTAACTTACAAAAAAATAATTTGTATCTTTTCTATGAATAAAGTTTATCTTTTGAAATGAAAAATATTTTTAATTATTATTATATGTTAGATTATTTTCGTTCAGACTTCATTTAATCTTTTCAAATACATTTATTCAGCTGTTAGTAATATTCACTCTCCTTCATATGTTGCTGGCCTGATAAGTGACAATAGTAGTCTGGGAATCAAACCTAAATTTTTTAGATTCATGAATACCAAATTTAAGATGCTGATGATCTAACTAACTAGACCATTTTGACAAAGGCAACAATTAATAGACATTTATATAAGTATTTATGAAAACCATTATAATTTTTTCATTTTTTTCATAAAGACAATTGTCTATTGATTAAAGTATCACCTTAAAGGCAAAATTCGCTAATGTAACAATTCTAGGTTTGATTCCCATTCAAATAGTGTCATCGGCCAGGACAGCAACATCTGAAGAAGGGAGGAAACTAATATCACATGAAGTACTGTGCTACATACCAATGTATGTTCTCTTAATAACAAATAAATAAAGTTTGAATTTTTCTGCAAATATTTAACAATTAATTGTAGATCAGACCACTCAACATTCGGTCCATTTGCCCAAAGAAAATCAAAATTTTTTCTTACTACCCCCTTTTATAAATAAAATTTTTTATTAAGCCCAAGCAGATGAAATAATAATAACGTGATTGGCTGCCATTTAAGCATTTTTTAAAGCGCATCTGTCAAAGGTTTCAGCATTTCCCTCTTATTATTATTTCATCCACTTTTATAAAAGCTATCAGTATCAAAATAAATTAATAGAAAAGCAAATAAAAATATTTAATTTGCTTTTTGGCAATCAAAACATAATTGACGTAATAAAAGTTAAACATTTAATTAATTAGAAACATATCTATTATTACTACCATCGGCAAAATTATTACAAACACACACGAAATTGTAAAAACAAATATCAAAATATTATAAAAAACCTTTTCATTAAAATAATTAAAACTTTGAGCGTATTTTTATATATTACAAACTTAACGACTAATTTTCTTCTATGTTTATTTTTTAAATATAACTTTTTGAAAATCCCTTTTCGCATACACGCTTATTACTTGTAAATCCATGATCCAACATAGGTTGAGAATCGCTATTGTAGATATTGGAATTAATTATATAATTGCATATAAAATGCCGGTATCACAATGCAGATTCTGGCATAAGAAATGCTAAAAACGTGTAAGTATTTATTAATTTCCTTTTTATCATGCACAATAATTATATAATAATGAATTGGAATAAAAAAATATATCAGCAGTTTCGTAATGTAAAGTAAGCAGAAAGCAAATGGGTAATTAACTTCATAGAAGACTAAGTAATAAATTAAAAGAATATTAATACCAAAAAAAGAAAGAAAAGGAAACGACAAATAATTAATGATTAAAAGAAAGAAAACTTAAAGAAACTATTCTATTGCGTTCTTAGAACAACTTAAAATACGGATACACACCTAAGTAACAAATAATATTTGTATACTTACCTTTAAGAAACTTTACAGCAACATGCTCCAA
>JAQFVV010014291.1:40000-42301 GCA_028023455.1 Epiperipatus broadwayi
TCCTGCAATGTAGGGAAGATGGTATGTCTTTTTACATCAGCAAGAATTAAACCATTATCAATTGATATCCCTTATTGAAAAGATTCTTTTCAAGTAAAATTAATTCAATCCCTATACACATCAGTTTCTGTGGACAACATTTGGCCTGAGTTTGACCTGTCAGCCATTTTATTTGTCACGGACATGTTCTTGTGCAAATGTGACTTTTTGCATGAGCTGGTCAAATTCTTGCTTGGACATATTCTTTATAATTTTTTGAAGGTTCCACATTTAGTAGGAAAGCATGGCTATGGGTTGACAATTGTTAGGAGGTAATAGTAGGTCAGATGACATTGTAAGCTAATTTCTTTAATATGCATATTTGAAGGGTTGTGGCAGGCTGAAATCCAGATACCCTCACATGATACTGTAGTGAACATTAAAGTGTGAGCATTGGGATAAAGTGCATAACACTAAAGCAGGCCAGCCACTGCCAGTAAATGACATCTTTTCTGTGTTTTTGTGGCATAGATATATATAGGCCTAGAAGATGGTGGCTGCATGAATAGCATATTCATGTGCTTTTGCATATAAATAGCACCATAAAGTGGCTGACATGTTCTAATAGAACACTAACCAGTTATCTAATTTAAATATATTTATTCAATATAATTTCTATATTGTAGAAGTATTTATTTATTAATGTGAGTTAATTTTAGATTTGCATTATTTTTCTTATTTGGCAAATACTACCAGAATTATAAAACTATTATTATTTTTATTACTAACTTACAATAATTTAATTTCCCAATGAGAATATGTCTTCAAAAGTGAATGAATTTTACAGCTGTTTTATTATAGTAGAATGGTTAATGATTTCCCTAGAATTAGGTAAGGTCATTCATATACATTTTAAAAGTAGTGGCTATGTATTAGTTGTGTTAAACATTACCTATTAATTTGCTCTATTTGGGACATAGAGATGTTTACTGAAGTTGATGTGAGTACTCATATAATATTTTTTTTTATATATAGACATATATTTAACCACTTGATGAAAGAATTTATCATTATTTTAAAAAATAGTGTTAGTAAAAACAGATACTTTAAGCTTAATAAGAAGTGACTGATTGGAGGGTTACTAAAAGTACACACTTGGGAGAATATATTTATTTTATCTCAACTTATTTAATATTTCATATATAAAAAAGAGAAACAAAGTATCATGAAATAAAATGTAGTTTAATTTATCTAATAGTAGGGATTGTCTTTGTTAAATGATATATGATCAAAATAATACTTCTCATTTATGCATGTTTTTCTGAATTACACATATTTATATATTTTTTAATAATAAAATGAAATAATAAAAAAATGTAATATTTAAAAATGAAAAAGATAAATGGATATATTATGATTATTACTGTCATTATTTTGTTAATGTAAATAAAATATAACATTATTTAGTTATCAAAAATTGACTTCATATTTTTTACAGAAATGTTTTATTTTTAAATATATAAAAATATACTCTTTTAAACATTGTTACTATAGAAATTACAGTCATGGGAAACACACCTGTCTATAAATGAGATCAGTCAGCAGACTGTTATAATATTTAGCAATATTGTAAAAATTATAAAAAATTTGTAAACTTTTAAAGATAAATTAATAGATTTAGTAGTTATTAAAAATAATTTGTTCAGATTTTTAAAACAAACATCAAACAAAGAAAGATTTTGTTCATTTTGCAAATCAAATCAGGCTCATTTGTTTTAATTAAAATCTAATTTTTAAAATAATTCCAAAAATCAAATGGGATTTTTAAAAATTTATTTAATATCTAGACAAAAATATCTATGGAATGAGATTAAATCTATTATATTCTGATAAATAATAATGGTTTAATGTCAAAATAAAAGTTGAAAGCTTAAATCTTGTGAGAACAAAGAAGTCTATTAGAATATTAGTAGAGTACTGAAAGGTTAAGAATAATGGTAAATAAACATTTTAAAAAGAGAATGGTCCAGGTGCTTTTAAAACTCTTTGGCTTTTGTTTTCCTGTTTAGAAAGTTTAAGAAATATTTCTGAACTTATTTGTCTGATTGCAAAACAAAATCTTTTATGAATGACAATGTGAAGAAATCCTCTGGTGATAAAATGGACACTTACTTTGGTTTTCTTCCCATATTTAATTTTTAGTTGGATAATTTAGTCAACAGTTGTTTACTTTTAAAATGTATAAGTTTAATGTTTAACTCAAACTGTCACTTTAACTACCAAGTGTTTGAAATAATATATATATATATTGTACCGGTCAAG
>JAQFVV010014292.1:0-42275 GCA_028023455.1 Epiperipatus broadwayi
TATATATATAAGAACTATTTGAAAAAATAAAAGCATATTTGACTTCTGTGTTTGATAACATAGATTTAAATTCAGGAAAGTAAATGTGTTTTTTTTAGGTTTAAGAATTTTCTATTTCAGTAGATAATCCATAGCCAATATATGTGAACAGTATCTTTTATTGTTGTTTTTCTATGAAAAATCTTTTTGGAAAATGTTTTTTTTATTTGCTATGAGATATTTAAAGGCTATTTGTGTTAATTATATGCATTTAAATTTTTAAATTGTTTGAAGTCCGTAAATTTAGTCTTATAAAAATACCTATTAGTAACAATTGCTGTTCAGTAACAAGTTTTACTTTAAAATTATACTATAAATTGCAAAATAATAGATCAGTATGATATATATTTTATTTTTACAGTGTAGCTATGATATGCACTGTATCAATATACATGACTTGAATTTTACATGTCACAAAAAAATGTAAACAAATAAATGATAAAAGCTTTTTGAAATTCACGAACATTGAATTTTATATGATATGGCAGCAGTCTTTTTTTTTCTCCTTAAATATAATGTATAAAATCCGAATCAAGAATTTACTTAAGTACACTTTTTTTCACAATTTAAATAAAATATCAGTATTGGATTTGTAGGCACATGTAAGTAAACAATAAAATAAAATTTGTAAATGTAATAAATTTTATAAAATGGCAACAGTCATTTTTGCATCTTGGCACACCACATGTTTAAAACACAAAACCTTAAAATTTGCAAATTTATTCAATTTTACAATAAGACCATAGCAATTTGATAGTCTTGGAAAAGTGTACATTACCATCTTTATTAATAACATTTGTTCATGTTATATTTAAAGCTCAACTTTCAAAATTTTTATTTACAATATTTTGCACAATAATATGTTTTATAAGTGTAATGCTAAAATTTTTTGAAATTTAAAACAATTAATACACACTTAGATGTTTTAGCATTTTGCATAATAAAATGTTTTCTAAGTGTAATGCTTTTTTTTTTTAAATTTAAGTACATTCATAAAATTAATATTGTCTTAAAAACATCAAAACCATTAGAGAGGGCATAGTATCTGATTATGATATTGCTCATTTTAATACTTTAAAACAAAAACATATTAGAATGAAACAATATTGTCCAGAACATTTTTATTGCAATGAAAATTGTAATTTTGCTATTTATTTTATTTAAAAATATATAGATATGGTAGGTTGGTTTTTTTTTTGAGTAAATATAAATGAGTAAGCACAAACACAGTAAATATATATATATAAATGTACCCTTCTATTTATTAATATGTACATTATTATTAATTTTGGTACCTGTGAGATTTCCAGTATACTGAGATGGCAGCCCATATTTTTGATAAATCTATGGTCTTCCCCCAAAAATGTTTACAAAAAAATGCCTCCTATAAGATGTATTTAATATTTACATTTTATTTTTATTACTAATACTTTTTAAAAAGAAACATTGTGAAAAATTAATTACAATATTTATAGTTTTTTGTTGTTGTTGTTGTTTTTGTTGGATTAACTTATTAACAGAAAAATGGAAAATATATATAAAATAAGATATTTCACTTTATTTATGTCAGCAGCATGCAATATATCATGACCATAAACACACATATTTTGAGAGGGCATGATTCTATATTTTTGTAAATAGTGCACTGTATCATGTTCCATGACAGCCAAACTTTTATCATTATGATAATTTATCAAAAAATTATTAACAAACGAAACATAGAATTGAACCAAAGTACAACAATGTTAAGAGCATCTCATTGCTTCTAACTTTATAATATAAGCAAAAAAAAAATATTAAATAAAGATTCTTAATGAAACTTATTAGAATTTATTCTTTTTTTTAAATTTAACAATCAATTTATTAATTTTGTCTTAATTTAACAACTAACACTTCTTGGATAGATTGTAACCCTTCGAAACTGTATATTTATAAAAAAATATGGGCTGTCCTCTTGGTTTTCAGGAAATTTCACAAACATCTTCATTTTTAGTTTGGTTTATATTATAATTTTAATTTTTATATGCATTCTATATGTATAAAAAAACATCTGTGTTATTGAAAAGTAATGTTTGCTTACTGTTCAATGAACAAAATGTATTTTACTGTAATCAAGGTTTAGCAGCAAAACGCGATTTACTTATGCACACGAGGGTGACATGAAACAAAATATAGCTGATATCGTAGTTCCAATATGTATAATTAACTTTTCAAATGTTAAGAAAAAAATATTTTTATTGTAGCAATACTATATATATAAGCAGTTAATTACATTTTCTTTTTAGTAAAGTCTAACAGATGTGTTTTACTACTTATAAATAGCGGTAAAATATTTGAAAACATTTAAAATTAATTCTGCATCTACGAATATTTCATTTGAATTACATTTTCTTTTTTTTTTTTAGAAATGTCATTATGACAATTCATGAATTTAACTAAGAAAATTAATCGCTAGTTGTTGTTAACTAAATGAATGTAACAAAACAGAAAAAAATTAAAAAGTTACCCTGGAGCTTTAATTCTTGCAAACTCTACACAATTACTGAAAGAAGAAATTGTGGCACGCCTTGTTTGCATTAAAGAGTTAATATGTTTCACGACTGTTTATAACAGCTGTAACACTATATATAAATACATCAATCTATTCACCCTGATTTTTTTTAAAACATTTAAAAAAGAAGTGGAGAGTATTCAAATATATATCTCCACTGAATATGAACACACACATGCATTGACACACACACACACATATATATATAGTAGTACTGGAATATAGACTTACAATCTAATGTTACATACAATTATTACAGATATATAAGGGATAGCCTATGAAGGCAAATTATTTGAGATTTCATTCACTTTTATTAAATACAATAAATAAATATCTGTCAATATAAATAAATAATAATAACAACATCAACACAACAACAACAATAAATAGTAAAAACTGTATGCGTGTGTATGCCTAAGTCATCAAGAACGAAGGTCTTATTATTAACCTTTTTTTAGGTCTTATTACTAACCTTTTTTCAATATTCTAATCGTTTTTATACTTCAAAACTATGATATATAACTGTTATAGATAAAGACAGCAATGGAAGATTACTGAACTGTTGTTTTTCTAGCAAAAAGTGATTAATATGGTCATTCATAACCAAAAATAAATCCTAACATTATAAGCAATCATGTCATCATGTCAAGAAGAGAATGATATAAATTGCACCAAAACAAATGGTATGTGAACATAAAAAAAATAAATCAGCAGACACACAGCATTGAAAGAAGTCCAGCATTACCACAGACAACAAGATTTAGGAAGGTAAATCAAGCCAACATAAATAATTTAAACCTAATAGACAACAATAATGAAAATCCCTCCCTAACAATATGGAATCAAGATGAACTGTAAGAAATAAGCATTAGTTTCAACAGCATCATCCATAAAAAATTACTTGCCACTTTCCAAATTTTTTTTTTTTACTGAGATCACTGGTGTTAGCAGTCACTAGGAGGAATTTAACACTTTATAAATTCCCCAGAGAGTTTCTTTACAAAGTGCTGACAGCTACAGCAATGTGGGATACAGTCTCTAGTATTGGAGAGCATCAAAACTCATGATACATTGCAATTCAGTTTTTTGATGAACATCAGCATGCAAGATTTCAAACACAAGAGAAAACTTTAGGAAGTTATGCACTAATAATAGTGGATCAAAGCTTGCAAAACTATTGTAATGGAATAATTAAAAACATTTATTTTGGATTATATACCCATACAGGATTTTTAAAAATTAATTCAGTCATTTGGCAAAGCTATTTATATAAAATAAATTTACTTATCCAATACCCCCCATCCTGGTTTTCAGCAACAATTTTCACTTCAAAATAAAGCTGAATGATGGGGTAAACCCAGAAGATTTCCCTACACAAATAGCTGACCAAAATGCAATATTGATGATTCACATAAAAGTACTAAAGCCAAGATGCTTTGCATGCACAACTGCAACCCTAAAAAGAAGCTGAAAAACCAACTTTACACTGGAGATCAACCAAGAGAAGCTCACCAACAGGACTCAAAAAAAATACAAAAGAATTAACAAAACCAACTAATAAACAAGAAATAATTATTAAAAATCAGCAGCAATGGAATAATAATAAACTACACACACACATTGCCAACACCTGAAATTCTGGACCTATCAACAAAAACAACCAATAGAATTCAAATCCCCACTGATAAAAAAAAACAGAACGACAACAGCCTCAAGAGGCTGCAATGAAAAAAACAGCACACAATGTAAGTCAGCATACCAATGATATTGATGAAAAAAAGATAACAAATGAACAAATAAACTTACACAGTAATAGTGATCAAGAAAATATATATATAACACATCAAACACACAATTTTAAAAATAACACAACAATGAAAATTATGGAAGCTATCACCCTAAATATGCCTCAAATCACCAAAGCTAACACACAACAAAGGAGAACACCAGGCCACCTGCAAAAGAAAAACAGAGGGCCCACAAAAATCAAAATAACAGAATCCAACCTTAACATTGCTGATCACAAGACCACAACTACCGTGGAAACAGATGAAGACCTGAAAATGGAATATGAGAATGAATTGGAAGAAACACCAGATCAAACCTAACATTTAAATCTCAAACAAAAAATAACATATAATGAAAGTAAAAATCATGGCAATCAATGGCAGGGATTTGAACTCAACCTCAAAAATTTAAGAAATTAAAACACTGGATCAAGGATATACAACCACACTTTCTAGATGTACTTGAGACAAAAATTTATGCTGGATCATAAACTGGCCCAGCCAAGCATTTAAATATGGAAGGTTTCTGTGCATGCTTCAGAGACTCTCCCTCAGCTGGCTCCAGACTCATAATTGCTAGAAAATGCCCATTTACAACTTTCAAAATAATTCACATTGACATAAACTTATTAATTGCAGCCTTCAATCAAAAACGCATAACAATAAATCTCATTTTTGTATATATGCCTTTACAGGATAAAAAAAATGATACCATAATTGCAAACATTAATTCAAGGTTCACTACAACTTCAAATCCAACTATGTTAATTGGAGATTTTAATTTAAACTACCAGGAATTTATGCAACATTGGCTTTATAGAATAAACATACCACTAATGAGTGGCAAAGGTTTTTTGCCAGATGATGCCATTTTTCCCCACAATAGTCACTTCTCTTCACTTATTGATCTGTGATTTTATTCCCCAATGCTTCACCACCTAATTAAAATAAAACTAATTCCCTCAACTTTTTCTGATCTCTCAGCTAAAATAATCATAATTGACTGCACTGAAATTCAAATATCACCTTTACCACTTACAAGAATGATAATAGTTGTACTCCCAGAAACAACTCCTGAATTTCTATTCTCTGAAACTTACATAATGCAAAACAAAATCAAAGATATGACTTTGAACTCAGTTCAGAAATATCTTGCATTTATGGGAATGCTGTTCGTGAACATCAACCATATAACAGGAAAACAAACCCCATCATCAAGACTTTTGTCTATGGCAGATCACTTACACTAGAAAATAATCATGATTAACCATCACACTGCACCCAGCAGTATATACAATAAAGTATAACAATAAAGTATGTGATGAAATCAAAAGTTCTCTGAAGATAAAGAAAAGCAATATATGCCTAACCAGGCCACAGACTTGGACAAACAATTATATATGATGGGCACTAGGGAATCAAATGCAAAAGTGCCAATGGCACTATATAAAAATAATGGAACATATGCAGGACACAATATGATTATGCCAATTTTTGAATATTTTAAGCAGAAATTACAAGAAAAACATATAAAATACCACATAATTTTTTGGCCTGCCAGAGACAAAAACCTCATTCACACAAGATCTATTCATACACAGCTGAATACTATTTGAAACTCTTGCCACCCAGGTAGTCCTGGAGTCACACAGTTTATATTAAAGCATCTAAGTAAATTCACAGCAGAATATTTGTGTCAGTTAGCAAACCATCTAGCACAACAAATTCAACCCATGGAAGATGTCTATCCAATACCTATAGTACACAATAATAAAAAGTAAGCAATTATCCCACCCATTACAGATGTCAGGCCAATATCTAAGGGGCCTTTGTTGATCAAAATTATCAAGAAAATCATTAAAGATGAAATTGAACCATATATAATGCCACTTATCTCTAAAGCACAATATGCAACAACAAAAGCAGCCTTATTTTTCAAAGCAATTCTAGACACAGTAAAACAGTGGAAAAAATATGGACCCATCATTGTACAGCTTGATATAGAAGCAGCATTCGACTCAATATATATATATATATATATATATATATATATATATATATATATATATATTGTGTGTGTACACTTCTGAAAATGCTAAAAGACACAAAAATTCCTAGAACACACCTATATATAATTGCAAACCTGCTTCTGAACAAAGAGATCCATATAACTTTAAATGGAAGAAACTCACAATCTTTCATACCCACAAAATCTATATCCCAAGGATCCCCTCTTTGTTCATTATTGTTTATATTTTACAGCAATACCATTATTAAAAGCATACAAAATACATTTACTGGTATTGAGATACCATACACAACACAATACACTACATGCACTGGTTATATGGATGATGTTACCATATTCCTAACATCAAAAAAATAAATACCGCAACTCCAAAAAATATTGCAAAATATTCACAGAAATACGAATTAAGATTTAATCTGGCCAAAACCACAACATTGTAACTATACACTGGTAAACCATGTACCTCAATTTACAAATCAAAACCAAACCCACTCATTGGGTTTCTATTTCATATGGGAATTAAGGAATGAGATGCCACATCCAAAATAAACTTAAAGAAGAAGCCACTAAAATTATAAACTCCTTGTCTAAGGCATACCTTTAACTATATTCCAAAGTACAGTTAAGTTAATTAACCAGTCATCATAACCCAAATAACATACTATGTACCGGTTGTTTTATTCTCAGTGTTTATCTCAAAAATTAAAACCATATATAATAAACTATTTTGGGCCAAAAAAAACAGTAGCAATCTTCACAAAAAAACTTAGCCAACTTCTAATAAAGAAGAGTTGGCTTGCACAACATCAATATTTTTCATCTACAGAAGTTAAGAAACTCAATAATTACAATACTTGCCAAATACCCAAAAATAATCTCTTGATAGAAGTTACTCCAACAGATAAACTACCTCCAAAAGGCTCTTTTTTCATTAACATTATATACCAATGCAAAACCACAGAAGGATTCCAGAACAGTATTTGCATAAGTATTCATATTGGGATATTTATGGTTTAATGAACAGAGAAACAGATGCTAATGTTATACAACCTAGGCAAAAAATTAATAAGAGACTACTCAAGGAATATAAAAAATTGGCTCTAGAGTCCAAATACTTTGATTTTATCATTAAAATGAATCTCATTGCCTTGCCAACAATCAACTTTCTTTATCACAAAAGAATGAACATATCTATTGACTCTTTCTGTGGACTCTGCCATTGAGCAGAATAGATGCTGGACCACATTATTTAGCAATGTGTAGCACTTAATCTACCATGGCAGATCATGTGTAACACCTACAGAAAACCTGGTACAATCATTAATCACATAATTGTTTTTCAAGAAAGATCAATAACTAGCATTAGGATGGCCATGTTTGTACTATATGCATAGTGGTGTACCAGATATACTTTCTTAATTGACAATCATACCAGATGACACCTGATTACATTTAGCAACAAACTGTTACACCTTCAAAATAGAGATAGAATAATAACCAACCCCCATTTATATGCAGCAATGTGGTCATTGTTACGGCAACCATCAATGTTGTAAATGCTGCAAAGAAAACGATCATAAAACTAACTTTAAAAAAAAACATGCAGACAAAACTAAATAAGCTCATCAAACTTTAGAACTCTTTGTTGTTTTTTTTTGTTTTTTTATTATTTATATTGTTATAGTATATTAACTATAAAGTGTAACCATTAAATTTCTTAATATATGTTCACCCTAATATTACTCATTGTATGTTGAATTTGAAATTTTCAAAATGTAAACTTGTGTAAATCATTGGAATTAATAAAGCCTTTATTGAAATGTAATTATAATAATAATAAAATAATAATAATAATAATAATAATAATAATAATAATAATAAATATTATTATTATTATTATTATTATTATTATTATTATTATTATTATTATTATTATTATTATTTAATATCAATAATTATGCACTTTTAATGCTCATTAAAGAAGTTGTGTATATCAATAATTTATTTAAAGCTTAAAACTTTCAAAGCTCTATGGCTTCATACTCATAGCTGTTTAATTTGATAGTGATGAGGGGGGTATTTAAATTTATGTTAATTAGATGTTTCGGTATTTTATTTAAAACATTGTTTGAATTAGTTTGTCCACCTTTTTGAAATGATAAAACAGGTATCTTTTCTATTAATTGATTGGGTGTCATTATTTATGAAATATGCCTCCTTTATTTTGCACCTATGATTGTTTCTCTGCTTACACACTATTCTGGGATTGGTAGGTTCAAATCTGTGACAAGTGGCTTTTTCATGTTCCAAGAATGCTGATGTAGACTCCTTGTTGTTCAGTGCCCTTTTATACATATATATGTGGGCTGGGATGTTCTGTTTGTAATGGTAGTTTTAGTTTCTCCATAATATGAGGCTCTGCATCTGGCCTGAGGGCATTGTATTTGGTACACTTGAGATGTTAATTTGGGATCAAGGTTATCTTTCGAGTTGTTTATTAGTCTATTAGTGTTGGCTGAAGTGTGGAAACCAATAATAAATTCATTTGATAATGTTTTAGCTAAATGTTTGGAAATGTTGGGTATGTATGGTATAGTTATTCATGGTTTATTATCTCTGATTCTGCCTTGCTGGTTTATTTTTGTTTGGAACTGTGCTATTTTTTTAGTTATGTGTCTATATTTAGAGCCAACAGATGTTAGTTCTTTGATGTATTTTAATATGTTATCTATTTTGTCTGAAATGCATTTACACAAGTAATTATTTCTATGTAGAAATGAATTCAGTCCAGCATATTTCTGTGAGTTGGGAACTATTGCACTCTGATGCATGTATTCTCTAATTTCTAGCAGTTTGATGGTCATGCAGTACATTAATTGTTTATCTTCTCTTTTTATGTCTAGGTCCAGATATTTTAGATGGTGTTGATCATTTTTCCATGTGGTATTTAGTGTGAGTTTAGACATCAGCTATAATTCTTTGGTGATGTTTAAGATTGTACTCCTTTTGGCAGCAATAAACACATCATCCACATATCTAAGATATATCATTGTGGGGTTATCTGCTTGTATATTTGGTACTATTTGTTTCTTATGAGAGTTTAAGAAGATGCTGGACATTATGCCACTAATGGCTAGGCCCATTGTCCATTCCTGCTTCATTTTATACCCTTTTTCCGTCAAAAATAGTGTGAATATTTTTATTCATCTATTGCAAAAAGGCCATAATAAAGTTAAATTTACCATCTGGGCATTGTTTATTAATTAATTCTGCTTTGACTATGTCTATTGAGTGCTTTCTGTCCACTGATCCATATAGCTCTTTCACATCTAGAGCAGCCATTTCACACTCTTGATCTATTTGTATATCTCTTATTTTGTCCACTAACTCAAATGATGATGCAATAGCATAATCACCAAATCATATAGTGTTGACCAACCACTGGTTAATTAGTTTTGCAGTTTCTTGGCAGTGCACTCCACCAAAGTCTAACATAAGTTGAAGTGGTGTTCCTTCCTTTTGAACTTTGGCATTTCCAAACATTGTGGGAGGTGTAGTGGCAGATGAATATATATGGTAATATTCTTCCCTGGTCATGCTTTTGTCCTTGTGAATCCTGAGAATTGTGGAGATGAATTTATCTCTATTTAGTCGCAAGTTGAAATTTGTTTTTTCTTCAAACCTCAAAGTTCAGAATTTGGTTGGACATTTTTTCATGGTATTCTTCATTATTCATAATGACAAACCTGTTTCCTTTATCCTCTTTAATGCATTTCAAGTTGTTGGATTCCAGAAATTGTCTGTTTTTAACAATGCTATTTCTCCATTCATTATTTTCTACCCTCGTGTTTATTTCTAATGGTTTTCATTATTTGAGAGATTATATCATCTCTGTGGGTGTTATTAATTAAACTCACTTCTGCATTGGCTAGAAGTTCAAGTTTAGGAAATTTCCATAGGCCATTAACAAATCTTGGCCAAAGTGTTAACACTTTCTTTACTTCTGCTGAAGAATTAATATTAGTCCTGTTGACAAATGTTTCGTTAGTTGCTATATTAAGATTTATATATTGTTTCTTTGCGAAGAACATATATTTTACATTCATATCGCATGGCATGTTTTCTTTCCTCCCGTTCCCATTTATTTTGTATCCATTGTGGTATAGCTATATGCAGGGAGATGTGCTGCCATCTTTTCCTATTTTTCTTTAGCACACTCTTGCAACTTTTTATTATACAGCTGAGGAGTTGTTTATGTAAGTTATATAAAATCTTGTCATAGTTATATATTGATCGGTTGATTTTAATTATGCAGCAGTTGTTGTTATTATTATTATTATTATTATTATTATTATCATCATCATCATCATCATCATCATCATTATTATTATTATTATTATTATTATTATTATTATTATTATTATTATTATTATTGTTGTTGTTGTTGTTGTTGTTGGAGAAATGTTAACAATTCAATCAAAATACATGCATTAGTAAAGATATTGTATAATAATATAGTTAGTAATAGCTCATTATCACTAGCCCATATTTTTTTGATTGCATTTTATTAAATTCATTCATTCTTTTAACATTCTAATGTACGATTTATTTTGATTATTTTTCACACATTGTAAACTGTATCCTAGACTATTTTATATGTGATTTGCAAGTTTCTAAATGCTCAAATCTTTAAATTTTGTTAAATAATACCTTCCAAATTTGTAGTTATTTAATTCTTCTTTGGATTTACTACAATATTTTTGTTTTACTGTTTTTTTTTTTTGTGTGTGTATATGAAACACAAGTATCTTTGTTACTAAGTTGATCATTCTAATTTAGGTAAATTTCACAAAGTTCAATATCAAATTATTTTTAACTATCTGTAAGTTTAATGAACTCTATTAATATAAATTAAAATACTTGCATTTTAAAATGTTATAATATTGGCATGCTCTGCTAGATTTAATTATTAATAGTGTAGTTAAATTGGAATTTGAAACACTTGTTATACAGCTAGAATAATTTTAACAATTCAGCATTCACAAGCTTGAATAATACCAAAAAAGAAAATAAATTGTTGCTCTAATTTTACTTGCATTTATCATTAACTTTATATTGTTTCTTATTTATTTAGTTGTTTTTTTTTTGTTGTTGTTGTTGTTTTTTGTAGCAATTTTACAAAAATGACAACTTTGTTGATATATTAAAGCTTTCAATAGTTTTTCAAACAACTAATTGGAGTTTACATTACAAAATGTAATTTATTATTTACTGTATCAATGTAATCCTGAGACTATGTTAATTGAATTTATTATAAATGTATTAATAACCATTCATCAATATAGTTTGGATAAAAAATTATTTTATGTAGGTTAAGTTATATACCTTCTGATTTTTTTTCAATAAATTGTTTTTTTAACTAAAGATGCCTACCTAGCTTTATTACTTTATATAGTATTCATGATATTTGTTCATTTGCTCAATGATATAACCTTTAAGTAATTAAATGAATCCACGTTCTCATTAATACATTTTTTTCCTAATGATAGTAAAATTATTGAATTTTAAAGTAATAAACATTTCCTTTCTTTTTTCTTTACAGTGTTCAAGAAATTTTCTGAAATTTTATCAGTAATTTGCCTGTATATTTTTAGCTATACCTTTATAATTATACACATCATTATAAAACAGTTTTTTTTTAAAATATATATATACTTTTTCAATTAATATAGTTAATGGCTTACTATTTCTATCCTATAAATTATTTATATATTTTTCGATATTTTTATTAAATTTTATTATTTGTATTAAAATAATAATTCCATTCTTCCTATATCAAATTTTTTTTATGTATGAGATTCTATTTTTCTACATTTTTCTTTTATCTACTCTCTCCTAATATAATCAATGACAAGAATGTATAGAATAGAGATTTGGAATTTGCCCTACTCGTTTTGTAAGGCCTCAAAAGGAATTAAGAGAACTTTTTTCAGTTATCAGACAACTCCTTTCTGCAACCAGTTTATGTCATATAATTTAAGTTCTTTAAAAAAATTAAAAGAAACCATCTAATATATTAGTTTTAGATAATTACATTTATTAATAAAAACTAATGAATCAATAAATAGCTTTAATATTCATCAATTAACCTTAGAAGAAATTTCTATTTTGAAAAAGTATACATTAGAAATACTGTCAAATACAATATATTCTACAATTACTATCAAAAGTAATATTATTTTAATTATAGATTATACTTTTTGTATAATAACAATGTCAAATTTGTTTATTATAATTTAATCACTAACAATTCCTTAATTTTGATGCATTATTTTGATGCCCTTAGCTTTTATTCATCTTCTTGAGGTTATCTATAACATTACTTTATCAATTTACTTTTTTTTTTTGCATAAAAATCAGAAGTATAACTATTTTAAAAAAACTGAAAATATCATTAACAAGAGGATTCATACAAATATGCAAATTTTTGATATGAAAGAAGACAACAATGTCCTGATTAGTTATACAATATTAAAAAGAAACATAATTTTTTCTCTGTTTTTTTATTTAATATTTCAGAAAGAAAAGTTGTAATTTTCAATATTTTTTTTGTATATTTAAGCTTGTTTAAAGAAAGATATTTGTAAAATATTTATTTTATACCAAACAAACATGAGAACAGAATTAGATTTTATTTGATAATGTTTTTAATATGATTTAAGTCATAAAAAATTAGTTATAATAAAGCAGAAGCTACCTTTAAAAAAATTATTTTCATAAATGTCAATGAAACATTATTGTGTGAAATTTTAATTATAATTTTAATTTTAAATTCTAAGACATATTTTCATTTTTTATTATGTCTCAACCAATATTCAATTTCATTTGAAATAATTTTCAAATAAAATATAATTTATTCAATAATTTTTATGAATAAATGTGATTACAATAAAATATAAAAAGAGCAAATATAATCAAAATTATTAATAGAGGCATTCAAATAAGAGTAGAAAAAGTGGGACCATAAATAAATTAAGGTGAAAATAACTATTATTTAATAATTAAAATTAGAGAAATAGTTTAAGTAGAAGATATATTAAAAACATATCATTCTACTACTTTTATCATGGATATAATAATAGTTATAATAGTAGTAATAGTACCAATAATAATAATAATAATAATAATAATAATAATAATAATAATAATAATAATAATAATAATAATAATAATAATAATAATATCATCACAAACACCAGGCATATCAATCAATAACATGTCAGACTCAAATCCAGACATATCTAATGATACATACAACTCCCCAAAACAGGCATGCTGTGTATAATTATAAACAAAACATATACAGATATTCTAGAGTCACTAACACCATGCCTCCCTCCATAGACACAACACCAACAGAAGTCCAAAAATCTGGTCGGCCAAGGAGAAATAAATCAAAAAAAGCCAAAACAGATTAAAACAATACGATAACAGAAATGATTGAACACTTGGCAGAGAACTTAATACCTATGGAGCTGGATAGTAATCAAACCATTAATAACTTCTCACAAAACACTAGAGAATATGCAAAAGCTTTATGCCAACTTCAACACACTGTGAAACCAACTCACAGCTAATCACTATAATGAAGATAAAAATAACAGCATTTAATATCAGAGGGCTCAACTCAGTCAACAAAATACATCAGCTACAACAATGGATAAAGTTTACACAACCTCATATACTAGGACTTCTAGAAACTAAAATATATAGTGGCTCACTAATTTCACCTTTCAGTACTAAAAATAACAGCATTTAATATTAGAGGGCTCAACTCAGTCAACAAAATACATCAACCATCACAATTGATAAAGATTACACAACCTCATATACTAGGACTTCTAGAAACTAAAATATATAGTGGCTCACAAATTTCACCTTTCAGTACATCTAAATAGAGAAGGCTACTGTGGATGCTCTAGAGATACAACATCTCCCTCAGGAAGTACTGGACTGCTCATAACACAAAGTTGTCCATTTGATTCATTCAAAATCATATATGTATGCAAATTTACTAATAGTAACTTTTAGTCATCAAATCATCACACTAAAAATTATATTTGTGTATATTCTTCTGAGTCCTACAATTGTCTCAAATATTATATTGACCATAAACTCCTTACTTGGCTCTAATTTACATCCAACCATACTAATTGGGGATTTCAACATTAAATATCAAGAGTTCATTTTAAAGTGGCTGCATCAAATATCAATTCCACTTATGAGTGTAGAGGGTTTTCTGTCAAATGATGCAGTTACCTTTTACAATGGATGTCATACATCAAGAATTGATCTGTGCTTTTATTCACCTATCAAATCAGCCTAAACATCAACCCATCTTCCTTCTCTGATCATTCTGCACAAACCATACTAATTAATCTAACAGAAATTCAAACAACTGCACTTACACATGGTAAAACAATCAGAATTCTGCTTTCAACTACTACCCCAGAATTTATTTTTTCAGAAACATATATAATGCTTCACAAAATCAAAAATATGCAACTTAAACCCATTCAAAGATACTTAGCATTCATAAACATTTTATCATTTAATATAGATCACATTACACACAAATCCCCACCCACCTTCAAGACTGCTAGCTCTGGCTGATGAAATACATAAACGGATTACAACAATAAACCCAACACACACCAGTCAACAACATATACACAGGCTTACACAAACATACAATAACATCTGTAACCATCTGAAAAACTACCTAGCAATAAAAAAGAGTAAAGTCTTCCTCATCCAACAACACATATGAACAAGAAAATACATTGCCCCTAGCAATAAAAAAGAGTAAAGTCTTCCTTGGCCAACAACACATATGGACAAGAAAATATATTTGCTGGACCTTGGCTACCCATCCAATGTCAGAGTGCCAATGGCACTCACAGAGCAAGGACTCACATACACAGGAAATAATAGATCTATCAGCATTTCAAACAAAAGCTGCAAGCATACCACCTGGTCCAATATAATTCTAATGTCTTTGAAAAACCAGAAACAAATACTCCATATAACACCACAGAATTTCCTACTAAACTGGCAACAGTACCTAATGCATATCACCCAGGAGCACATGGAATCCCCAATTTGTCCTTGCATATCTCAGTCAGTTCACCAGCCAATATTTATGTGACCTTTCAAATCATCTATCACAGAAGTTGCAGGACGTCCAGGTTTATATCCAATAGCAATAGTCCTTTTCAACAAGAAAAAAGTCCACATATCAACACTATACAACCTATGACCAATCTCAATGGGGCCACTTATGATTAAAATAATTGAAAAAGTACTCAAAGACAGCCTAGAGCCTCATATTCTACCACTAATTTTACACAGCCTGTTTGCAAGGAAGAAATCATCAACTGCACATGATATTCAAAACAGTTATAATCTCAGTATGGGACAGGAAGAAGTATGCACCAATTGCTGCTCAACTTGATATAGAAGTGGCTTTTGACTCGGTCAACATCAATACATTAATCAATATGCTAGCTGACACCACAATTTTATAAACTCATCTGTACTGGCTCACAAACCTACTACTTAGCAGATAAATACATGTCACACTCAATGGCAAAAATTCTCCATCATTCATTCCCACACAATCAATATCCAAAGGCTCACCATTCAGCTCACTGCTATTTACTTTTTACACCAACCCACTCATACTCAAAATTTAGCAGATTATCAAAGGCATCCGGATACCAGGCATATCACAGCATATAGCCTGCATTGCATATATGGATGACATCACAGTCTTTCTACAATCAAGAAAACAGATACCAATACTACAAAAAAAAACTGCAAGACTTTCAAGCAACACACCATCTAAAATTTAATCAAAACAAAACTGCTGCTTGGTCTCTATACACCAGTAAACCATGCATGCAAATTTTCCAAGGCAAATCATCTGCTTTCCTTGGGCTTTCCTTTCTACATGAGAACAAACACAATGAGGCAAAAAATCCAGAACAAGTTAAAAGATGATGCAGAATAGATCACTGCTTCACTATCAAAAGCATACCTCTCAGTATTAACATTAAAGTACAATTGTTCAATCAGCTGGTGATCACCAAGATTATCTATTCTTTTCCCATAATTCAATTCTCCAAAGCTTTTACATCAAAAATCTCTTCATATTGCAATAAACTTCTGTGGAATAGAAAGACAGAGTCAATATCTGCAAAACACCTTAGCCAACCAGCAATACACAATGGTTTGGGGCTACATAACATAGATATTTTTTGAATACAAAAGACCACAAACCTTATAAGAGCCACTCTCAGACATTTCCCCAAAATCCAGTATCTAATACAAATAATACCCACAGACAAACCTCCACCTTCACATTGCTATCTATCACCAGTTATAAACCAACTGAGAATCACACATACTCAAATATCACTGCAAACAACAACAAAATATTTATATTGGTAGATATATGCAATGGTATACCCAGAATATACATCAGATATTTTAACACAGATGCTTGAAATAAACAACTGACAGCTACTTAAAAAATTTAAAAAATGGTCCATGGAGCCCACATTCTTTGATTTCCTCCTGAAACTAAATCTATATGCTTTGTCAACATCAAATTTCTTAAGATACAGATGATTACATACAAAATAGACCCTTCTGCACACTATGCCACCAAGCAGAAGAAACTCAACAACATCTGTTTTATAACTGCCCAGCATTAAACAAATATATAACTGCCCAGCATTAAACAATATTTGGCATAAAATAACAAGTATATACAAAAAACCAAACATCTCCCTGCAAGATATTATCAGTGCTTTCCACAGAACATCCACCCCAACAATCCGAGCAGCAACCTTCGTGCTTTATGCATTTTGGTGCACACGATCCACATTTGCTTTTGGCAATAATACAAGGCGGCATCCATCAACTTTTCACAAGTTAGCACAATTAAAAAACAGAGACAATAAAATAGGACACCCAGACATTTTCATGGCTACTTGGTCACTTGTAAAACAATGGTCAAATCTCCAATAGTTCTGCCTTTCCTCACTTAAAAAGAGAGCAAGAAAATGGACAGCAAAAAATCCATGAATCAATAAATGATAACTTAGGATAAACAATCCATCACTCACCCTGTATATATATGTAAGAACTTGGAAAGAACTTAAAAACAATATATACAAGCCTCAGAAATATCAATGTAAATGCATATATATATATATAAAATTAAAATGTAATCTGTTTTCTAGACTGAATAAAGTTCCCCTTTTTGAAACATCATCATCATCATAAAAAAATTAAGGTTGTATGTAATAGGTTTCAGAGTGAATGAGCTGCACTTTTTTGAGATATTATTGTTGATAAAAAATGGAGCGTTGTCAATCTGTCAATTCAGGTTACGCTAATTGCATCTGTAACTCATACTTATATATAATGGATTAGTAAAATGATTGTAAAACCATAGTGACTGCTGTTCATTTACTTTCATTATTTAGAAAAGATTGATGTACAGTAGATGAACAATTCCCTACTGTATATTATCTATTTTGTTTTCATATATGTTGTGTAGTGATACATTTGTGACTACTGGTCACTCACATATGGTACCAAAAACTTTAAGCAGTAGTATGTGGTTGAATGTTGTATACATATAATTCATGCATATATTTGCTCTTATGTATCAACTATTGTAGTACAGATATTATTTCCTGTATTTTATAATTATTTTACTATTTCAATTGCTTGCTAATTATAACCTAAAGTTGATTACAACAGTCAATTATTTAAATCATTCTTAGCTTATAATATTGTATTGTCCTCATTTGGCAGGATTATTTAGATTTAGAAAAAGGATAATGAGAGATATGAATGGTTAGAAGTCTATGCAGTAGATTGGGATCCATTCACAAACAAATAATAATATTTTACATTAGTAGTTTTCATTTATTGTTTTAAAATATTTAAGCATTATACCACACCTGTGTACAATATTTGTGCATAATATAAATTAAAATAAGACTAATAAGATTTAGAAAGGTTTATTAACCATGAATACATTTACAAATCAATTAATGAAAGTGCTGCCAATGTGTGTTATGTTGTATATATGTAAATAAATTGTGATGATCTCATTATTTTTGGCAGTTTGCCATTATTTTTTGCTATCAATAAATTAAGTAAAATAGTTCAGTTTTGTGTTTATCTATGACCTTAGCAGATTGTAATAGAAAATATTATCAATCTGGGACATCAGAATGCTGGGATGCATGTGTAGAATTTTTTCAGGTGATTTGCATGTGGGTTTCAACAATTCTGTCAGTTACATATATACACTTCTAATTATTTAATACATAGTTGCAGTGGTACCCATTACATAGACTGTAGCCTAATATTTAAACTATATTAGCCAAATTAATGCATTATAAATTAGTTCTGAACTAGATTATACTTTAAAAACCTGTAATTTAATATCATGCATTTAATAAATATATAGAATGATGTTTTAATATATTCCTTTTAAACAATTAAAATGTAATATTTTATATTGTATTTATGTAAATGTATTTAATAAATATCTACTTAATTATTTTGATCTGTTAAAAAAAATCTGATCAATTGTTTATTCCTTGTGTTTGAAAAGTTTTTGATGTAACTCTCCAGGATATCAGAGAATTCGTTGCTTAAAGATCAAAAACATATCATTTCCATTAAGATCAGTAAGTTTTTCACTGAATAAGTGATTAATCATATATATATATATAAGCGATTAATCATATATATATATATATAAAATTAAAGGGGATTTGATCACAGACTTTCAAGCTTTTTTCAGCTATTCACTTCATATTATATAACTGATACACATGACAACACATGTCAAAAAGATAAATAATCTGCATATGTATTTTGTGCTGAACTAACACTCATCAGTCAATATTTATAATATATTAGTATTGATTTATATGTATACATTATGTATATACACATATGCTCATCCATCCATCCATTGTATATTCTTCAAGCACTAAATTTAAGATGTTGATATAGTCCAAATGTTGAAAATAATGTATTGTTTGACTACATTTAAGAACTAACTTTTAATTAATAAGCATTACTCAAATAATTACATCTCTTAGTGTAATAAAGAAAATGATGTTATCCATTAAAAATAATGATATTAATCGATTAAAGACTGTGAATTTCCACAATCCAGACTTTCTCATTTTTATTTCTATGTCCATTCTCTTTTCAGACATCTTGATTAAAATAGGCCTATATAATTACAAAATTATCATTTAATTCATTATCTCTTTCTAATTTTGATTATATTTACAATTCTACATTATTTTAATCATTGATTTATTTGTAAATATATATGAATATATAAATTATTTAAATCTTTTTGTTCTCATTTAGAACGGTGCTGGTGACAAATTTAGCTGATTGAAAATCATTGGTTTGTGTTCTTAAATGAGACAATACAATCAAAAATAAAAAAGTTAAAATTGAATCTGAACCTGCTTTCCACTCTGAAATTGATTGTATGTTTAGGTAGTCCTGTTTAGAATTATTTTAATTTTCCTAAAATGTACAATAGTCTAGAAAGATGTTCTAAAGTGTCCAGATTTATTAAATGTATTTCGTTCTATTTAGAAGATAATAATCTCTCATCACTACCCCACCCATATATAGAATTACAATCTGACGCTGTCCTAGTCAAATTCATTGCATATTATAAAATGTACTTAAGTGGTAAAAATATATTTTTATATTTTATCCAAATAGGAAACATATTGTTTTATGCATGGTGGTAAGATTGTAATTGGTTTTAAATATAAGAATTTAGAAAGTGTAAAATATTCTTGATACAATCCTTTTAAGGCCTAAATATAGGCCAGAAATTGTAGGTGAGAGTTTCTGTGATGAAATTATTGTTATAATGAAAGGAAAATTAAATTAACAGGTAGATGGGATAATTTTTTAGAAAGACAAATTCACTGTGAGATCAAATTTTTTACATTCTATTTTTCAGCTACTTATATTGTATGAGTAACAAACTAACAATATTAAAATTTGGAATATGCAGTTTCCTGCATTCATTTTATTAGCACTTTGAGAACATTAAATTCATAAAGCTTAGAGAGAGTTTTCTATTTCTTGTTGTTCTATAATATTGTATTAATACACATTTTTATGGAGATTAAAATTGATATGTATTGTGATCAGTTAATCATGGGACAAAATTATTGGAAGTTAGGAATGTTTGCAATTCATATGAATTAACTGCAAGAAAAAATTCAATATAAAAGAGTGGGCAGTAATATCAACCCAATGATGTTTTATTGATTATTTTGATTAGAAATTAGAATGTAAAAAAATCACCATTACATGAGTACTTAATGGCTGAATAACTGTTGAAAAGATATACTCCATGGTTAAAATGTCAATCCTATAAATAAATTATATGTCAACTTTTGTCAAAAATCTAATATTTATTGTTTAGTTGCAACTGATACTTGCGACTAAAAATAGACAATATAAATTATTAAATATGATTTTAGTTTTCCTTGGGTTTTTTTTTAATGAATATCATAAGGAATAAAAAATTATAGAGATTTGAAGAGTAAATCAATATATGATAAGCAGAAAAATTAATAAATTAAAACTGTAATGGGCATACAATCGTTTGTTATTTTTTCTCATTTTAGATCTATTTTTGAGAGTTGAAAAAACGTTTATACGTAAAAAAAAAAAGTGCTATAATATTTTCATTTAATTAACATATGTCAATCATATACATAATGATGATTTAAATAGATAGAAGAAACGGACTTCACGTAGAATTGCATTTAATTACATATCTATGTCAGAGACCCATTTCTATTGGACAAAAATATTTGTATGATAAGATTAAATAAGCTCTTTGTTATTTAGAAGTTTTTTTTTAAAGAAAAATATTGACCCTTAAAATTTCAGTCTAAGATTAAGAATATTTTTATCTCAATAAAAAAGCTAGACAAGACAAGCTCTTAAAGTGCAATACAAATTGTGAATTGAGATTTAAATTGGAAGCAGAACTATACATTTCTTTGGTTGCAAAAACATTTCATAAAAAACTAAAGTTTATTTTTTATTGAGGTATCAATTTCAAAAGTGAGATGATTATTTATCAATATGGGGTGGAATTTGGCTATTTAGACTATTTTAGTTGCAAAGTTAAGAAATAAAATTATAAAAATCACAACTATTCTAAAATTTTATTAATATAAAGAGTTAGCACATTTTTAGTACTTGTGTAAGATGCTGATTTATAGTTTGCTATTAAAGAGTCTTATAGTTAAAAAGTAAAGTTGGCATATTTATGACTTAGCTTTAATTTACTTTGATAAACTTAAAATGTTTTACGTTTTACCTTGGACCTACATTATTTTTCAGAAAGCTAATCTTGAAGCAATCCAACCAATCATCCAATATTGATCAGTAAATAGGTATCTGACTAGTTGTAACTAGAGGGTTAAAACAAGGATTTTCTCTGTCAATTTTAGAAAGCCTCTTAATAATGCTTTTTTTTTTTCATATATATAAAACTGTATTCTTTTAAATTTATTAAAAAAAATTAATAAATGAAATATCTATAAAAATTATATAATTTTAAAATGTCTATATAAAATTTAAAGTGGGAAAGTATGTAAGAACATTTTATACATTTTTTTTAATTAAAACGCGACATTGACAACACCTGTGCGCTAAAGTCAGCCCTTTCTGATAACAATTTTAACCATAAGATGGTGTTTTTTATGAATTGATTGGTAACAAATTCTCACCAGATTTTCAGTAGCTATTATTGATTTCTTAATTACAACGAACGACTTAAAAAAAAAGTTTGAAAACTATTTTATATTAGCTTTGTTGCGGGAGAAAGAAAAATATACTTTCATATTAAATCTTTATATATCTTCAGTATGTGAACACCTGTAAAACATTTTCCATTTATTCGCGCGATTTGTGACAGTGTTAATTTTATTGATTCAAAAATTGAATGTTGCCTGTATCAAAGCTCAATTTATGACTTCCAGGGTACAAATGCATCATATTTTCTTTGTGGGGCAGGTATAGAAACTAGCTTTTATATTGTTAATATATAATTAAAAGCATTATATATTCATATAGTACTCAATAACAAGCAGTCAAACTTCTTTCCAAGCAATATAGTCAAGAAGTTTATTTTAGGAACTTTCAAAATTTGTCATCTTTCTATTTTATAAATATGCAATGGTAAAAGTCTGTATGATTTATCTTTAAATATTTTCACTATAATCAAAAATATAATGATAAATTTGTCAAATGTCAGGTAGCAAGACATTGATCTGTTTTCAAACCTATTTTAGCCTCTATTCAATAATATATAGATATATATTAAATAATAAATATTGGATTATTAAGTTGGCTTTAGAATGGCTAAATGAAAACAAACTTTTCCACTAGTCTGTGACAAAAAATCTTAAATTTGTTTGGTCTGGTTTCTTCTCTAGATTGAAAGCTTAGCAGCTAAATGTCAAGGTTCAGCAAGAAAAGTTGTAGTCTTTAATTATAGGAATAATTTCATTATTGTTTCTGAATGAATCAAATAATAAATTGTTGACTTCTAAAAATGCTTCTTTCATTAGTTTTCCATCTGTAAAGTTTTCTTAACTTTTATTAACACATAACAGAGGAAATAAAAATACTGCAGTTTTAGATTTGTAATGGATTTAATAACACATGTTTATTCATTGAATAATGTTTAAATACAAGTATACTCTCTATACCGAACTTATGTAATTTAGAAGGGATATGAACTCAGACTTTCAAGCTTTCTACAGCTATCCATCAATCTTTTACAACCAATAAGCTAAAGAGAATAGCTGTAGGGAGCTTGAAAGTTGGAATTCAAATCCCTTCTAAATAACTGAATAATAGTAATTTAAGTTATTTTAACATTTGTTTACTAAATATACTTTTTAATTTGAATGTTTTTACCAAAATAATTTTAGCTTAGTTTTAAAATGTTTTTCTATATTTCCATTTTTTAAAAAAACAATACACTTAAATCACCTAAATAACACACACATTTTGCATTCACCTTTGTGAAGGAAAACTGCTTTTTCCATTCTATACTAAAATTCTATGTCCAATTCCCCCTCTTTTTTAGACATTCCACTCTTTTTTAAATTATATTTTTTTACAATAAATTCCTGAAATCTGTGTAAACATTGTGCACTTTTGTGTTGTGTAATATCATATTCAAATGATGAATTCACAATCGATGTGTGGGCATGTCATCATGCATTTCAAATGATGCACATGTTTATAAGAAATGTGTGGTCTGATACGTTAGTTGATTGGCTTCCAAACTACCCACAACTATGTTAATTTTGAAGAGCGGATTATCACATTTTCATCTGTAGTAAGCATACATGTGCAACAAAAAAAGATATTTCTTATGTGTAGCTATCTAATCTAGCCAGTTAGTGTAAGTCTCTTACCATAATTTTTCTTAATCCGAGTAGTTATGCTAAAATATTTTAACAATCTACCTATGGACTTCAATCTATGTCTTGCTCTAGTTCTAGTCAATGTTTAAATAATACATATATAATAATTTTCTCTCAATAGCATTATAATGGTATACATATGCTATTCCATGATTTTCAAATCACAATAAAGTGGGGGAAAGACAGTAAATAAAATTGATGTATTAAATACGGAAGGGAAAAATTAACAAAGTTATTTAAACATATATATATATATATAATCACACAGATAGGAAAACTTAAAGAAAAATTACTTAAAAGTAAAAGATAAAGATCTAAAAATAAAGATTGGCATTTTGCTTAAAAATAATGAAAAAGAAAAATGATAATTAGTATCAATTTAAGAGTCATGTTTAAATCTTAAAATGGAAATGATTGTTCTGTTAAAATATATTTGAATGTAAAGCAAACTAGCCCTTGGAGCATTTAAATGATTGAAAGGTCATATAAAAAATAAAAATTAAAGATTATGATGTTTCCCACTCTGAAGCAACTGACAAATGCAAGTACCAACAAACACACTGGCCAGAAAGGAAAATCCCCAGGACAAATAAAATTAAAGAATGTCATGAGCAATCAATCTGGAGAATTAATCATAAGAGAGGCCAGAAATTATAAAAGGTGAAAAAATTGAATTTAATGAATTGAATTTGACTATTAATCTATGAATTACAGCTAGCTATATTATGGATCCATGATGTAGGAATTTTGCAAGAGATTTATTTTTCCTTCATTTGCATCAGCCAAGGCAGTCACCCAGACCACAGTTCTCACAAGAATGGCATATAGCAGTTGTGTCTCCAAATAAAATTAGAAGCAAATAATATAACCAGTGATGAATTCCATAAATGGGATGAATTCTGGAGGAGCCATCAAGACTGAATGGGAAGTATAAATTTTTATCAATTGAACTGTTTAAATATATCTCTTCAATAAGTATTTAACCCATAAAAAATATATTTAATAAGTGAACTCTTATCTGACCAGCAATAGGACTTTAAATCAGTTAATAATCTTTTTATTTATTTATTTATTAAGTTTGCTAATCAATCATTTCCATTTTTCATTTTTCTTTTTCCTTTTTTTATTTTTGTCTTGGTTATTTTGTATGTTAACTAAATTATTAAATTTAAAGTTGGGTGTAGATGGTTGCATAGAGTCGTTAAGTTTTGGTTAGGTCATGTGGGGTTAATTTCAGACTATTGGTTTCATAATTGAATCAATGCTGGTGGAGGGCTGAATGGGTGTTTATATCAATGTAATATGGAGCATGTTAACATACAGGTCACTGATTCTAAATGAATGCATGACCCATAGGGGCATTGCAATGGATATGGATATATTTTCCACACCATTGATCTTACACGCTATGGTTTGGGACTATAAATTGGCAAGGAACGCTCTCTTTCTATATGGAGCATACCGCTCTCCCTCTATATGGAGCATTTCATTATATATATATATATATATGATTCCTTCACCAGACAAATGCACTTTCTTGTACTGGGCAAAGATCATTCTTTTAAATAATATCATGCTACAGACCCACATGCCTGTTAGCATGGTTTTATGCTAACATCTTCATGTTGCATTGGTTATGTCTGTATATCAGGAAACTTTTAGCCTGAGGTTAAATGTTTTGAACAATTTTGATTGTCTACTCTATGTAGTCTCTTTATGCTTAGCGTTATGAAATATTAAATTATATTAAGCTTAGAATGTCTATATGTGCAAGTTTCCAAAAATAGCAGAATTAAATCTAAAATAATGTTAAATTAATCAAATCCTCAAATTTGTTTTATATATGTGCATAATAAATGTTGTGTTATTAAAACTGGCAATATTTTTTATTATTATTATTATTATTAAATTAGATAATTTAAAATGTATGTGATAAATCTCAGCTACTCCTTGAGCTAGTAGCAAGGGCTAATGGTCTATAAAAGTTGGATCTTACCAATACGTATCTGCCTACTATATAATTTTTCCAGGTTCAAATGGTCTGGTGGTACCCAGTATGGCAGATAGAGTAAGAGATCATCCATCCGACTGTTATAGTATACTAGCAATTTTTGATTAATAAAATTATTATAAATATTATTTTTTTTTTTTTACCAACTCTAATAAGAAAAAATCTTGTTTTTTATTTTAGTTTAAATAAATTTTAAATGTATTTTCTACCGATTTTAAAATGTTTTAATAAACCATCTTTCTTTAGGAATAAATATTTTTATTATAATTAGATATATCTCAAAACCATTTCAAAAAATTAAAGAATATAATTAAGTAAATTATTCAAGTAAACAACCTACTAACCTAAATTTTACAAAATTTTTAATATTTATTATAAAGTTGTAGTTTTTTTGTTGCTAGATTTTATTTTTAAATCAACAAAATATTTTTTTTAAAAATAAATGTATTTATTCTTTAAAATTATTTCTAAACAATACTTGATTTTAAATTCTAAATTAGAAAGATAAAAGCAATATGTGTAATTACATAAACGCCACAAAAAAATGTTTTGGCATGGATTTGAAAATCTAGAGCACTAATATGGTTTGATTTTGTCAAATTGTAATTTATGTATAATTTATAAAAATAATATATAAATACTTGTTTCTAGATAATTTAAATTGTATTTTGTTGATTAAAAATAGCAATGTAATTTCATTTAGATTTGGCTATTTCATATTAAAAAACAATTTTATATATATTATGATTTCCCATTTAAATTACTGCGCTATTTTTTCTTTGATTGTTATTTAACTTTATTCTTCTCAATGTTTACTAATTTTATTATATTATTGTATTATACAAGAAATTTAGATTTCCTGGAAAGTCGGTAGTTTATTAGAAATCTACAAACGTAGTAAGAAATAAATAAATATTGTTTAATTGAAATGAAAGTGATATAATTTAATTTGTTCTTTTCCTATTATTTATATTTTAAATATTTTAAACTATGACAAATAATGATATTTAAATGTTGATTTTAATATATCTAAGGAGGGATATAAATAATAACTCTAAACAAGTTTATCACTGATCAAGACTCATAAATAAGTTTGTCATTTAAATACTTACTTATTAGTCCGGCAGTCAGATATAATATAAATATTAGTACGTCAATATTTATTTGGAAAAATGACGACCAATAACTTTATTTACTGGAAATGATACAAATGTCTACTAAAACTACTAACACACATTTACATTTTTTTTTATGACAAATTATCTTCCACCATTTAAACTTATAAATATTTTTCATTTTAAAAAATGATCATCTATAACTTTATTTATTGTAAATGAAACAATTACGCATTTGCGTTTTTGCCACAAATGAACTTCCAACAAGTAAACCTTTTAACAGTCTAAATGTATTACAAATGGTATCCAAACAAATATATATATACAATGCAATTCTATCTAATTACTAGCATGACTGTTGTAACTAACCTTTCTTACCTCGAACTACATTACGTTATAAATGACTACTCTCTTTCAACAATCCTAAACGAAATATCATTGTTTGCTGTAAAATTAGCAGCAAAACCAACATTTTAACTAATAACTTTCTCCTTATTCTAATATTATCTAATATTTACGTACACAATTAATTTACTTATTTTTTAGAAGATGTAATTCGTTCCATATATACACATCTGTTTGTACCTACGACTTTCATCACCGCCGAAGTAATGCATAAGTATTGCTATTTCTAATATCTGAGGGGAAAAAATCAAAGATAAGATAGACTAAGTATAAAATAAAATCTATAAATTATCATACAAATCACTACCAATTAAGTGTTCACTAATTATCATCAATAATTATAATAGATTGTTTTATTTTATGTCTATATCTTTGTGTTATATACTTTATATATAGAGAGAAATATTCAATAAAAATTTATATATTAGTATTATACCAAAATCTAAATGTCTTCTAGCATAAAGATAGAAATATATAATAAATGATTTTGGAAAATAATTTTGTTCTTTATAAAGTAATCTTTTTCAATTTTTTCCATTTTAAAATCTATAGGAAATAAGTTACCGTCTTCTTATCATATTCTTCTTTTCATTCACTCAATAACTACCTGAAATTCAGTTAAACAAACTAAACGGATCTTCTTAATCTTTGGGGCTTTTTCAAAAATTGAACATTAAGAATGAACGATTTCTACAATCTTACTTTATCTTTCCGACAAGATTAGGAAATGCTTAAGTCAGTAGAACTTAAAGCTGTTATTTTTCTAATAATTCCTAAAAATGATTACTGCTACGTCAAGAGAAAAAAAAATGTATAAATTTTAAAAATGATAGTTTTTGACAGCTCCATTGTAAACTATTTTCTTTTTATTTTCATAATGTCATAAAAAAGAGAGAGAGAAAGAATATATACAAATTCTTGTGATGTGCTTAATAATAATAATAATAATAAAACAGAATCAATATTTGTACGCCCTTAAATTGAAACAAGCAAAAAAATTAAACGATTTCATCTACAAGTAAAATACTTAACAGTACACAGAAACACGGATCATTTTGAAAGTAAAACAGACTAGCATTAAAATTAGCAGATCTCTTTAATATAAATTATTCAAAACAAATTTGTGTTTTCTTCTTCCATCTTATGTTTCACGAAATATTAATGTAAACAATTAAATTGAAAACTGTTTATTAGGTAAGATAATCTTGAGCTAGCTCGCATTGTCTCAACTACTGGTGCGTATAATGTCACAAAGGTGCTATTTAATCAATAATTAGTAGCGCTTTTCTAAATGTTGTATGTCATTTTTATACTGTTTATTCACAAAAAAATTTAGGGCAATAACATTTGATTAGAGATCCCGCCATTATCCAAAATTTAAAAATAGAATTTTAGTACTTCAAATTTATCTATCGATTCATGCATTTATTTGTCCATCCATATATACAATTATCGAACTATTTTTCATTTTATATAACTGTATTTCTTTCTAACTTACGCTATAAAAATTAATTCTCTAGCTGCATTTTGTGAAATATTTTGAGATAGCATATTTTACACCCATAAGCAAATTTCGAATCTCATAATATTTCAAATTTGTCGCGCCTATCTATATTTATCAATGTATTCACATAAAAGTTTTTTAAAACTTTAATTATAGTTTTTATCAATGAACAGAGCCTCTTGTGATTTTAGAAACAATTGCATTTGCGTGGTAGCAATAATGATTACATGAAAAAGAAAGTGCATCAATGAATAGTATTAGATGTCTAAAGATGCAAAAGAACAAAAAATGTAAATATGTTTTACCTAAAATATTATATATATTTTATATAAACACAAAGTGAAACTATTTTTATTTGTGATAACAATAGTGCTATTGTATTTCAATTTTTCTTTTAGAAGAAAAGTTGTTCAAATATATATACTCTTTTATTATTTATAATATTTTAAATTATTATTTTCTCTTTCTATATGACATATATAAATTGATATAAATATTTTTATGTTTTTGCAAACACAAATAAATTACTTATTTGTTAAAATGCTGCACAATTTTTTGACAAATGATGGGGAAATATCAAATTTTAAAAGAATTAATAATAAACAGATAACATAAAGGCATACTGTATAATAATTTATCCTTTCTTCATGTGGAAATTAGGTGAAAGGTTAACTAATGACGGTGATATTTTGCGTTGAACCATTAAAAATAAATCTAAGGCACATTGATCATCATTAGCATAATATGCCGTTCGCTGTTGTCAACATTTAAGAAAAAGCTAATTAACAATTTCTGTTTATTTTGTTTTCCAGATTATTTGGAGATTATTCAGAAAGCACATTCTTTTAATAAATGAAAGATTTCTGATTTTAATCCAGTTAAGTTATTATTAATAAGTTTTTTTTATTAAAATTTTATGGATTCAGTTATTTTGTTTTCCTGTTCACGAAAGTTAATATTTTGTTTTGATATTTTTTTAATCTTGTATTTTACATAGTCTTACAGTAGTAAATATTATAGTTGAATATACCAATTTTAAGTAATAAATTGTACAGCACAGCCATACCAATCTAATTTAGATCATGATTTTTTGTTTTCAAAAATTCTTTTATAGATTTTAAAGTATATTTTTGTCAATTATAGATTTAACAATCCAAAATATACGCTGTATAATAAAACTAGGTCTACATACAAAGAAATACCATCCCTTTATTTTATAGTCACTTTGTTAAATGATTAAGTTATCATTCATTATGACTCACAATACATGTATTAAATTTTTAATTGTTAAATATATTAAAATATATTCTGTATCCATCCATCAATAGGTTCAATACTCTATACCCCTCCTCATTGAATTAAGCTATTTCTCTGAATTATAAATACTAATACAAGTACAGTAACTAGTCAAGTGTTGTTTGCTGAGAAGTCATCACAACAGCCTTGCAAGCAAGTAGTTGGTTGCAGATGGTTGTGGGTTCGCATCACGGCTGATGCTATGACATATGTAAAAAAAAAAAGTACAGTAACTATGAAACCATTCAAGACTAAACTAGTCTTCTTAACACAAATTTATAAGAGATTCATTCATTTATTATGATTTGGGTATACTAATTGCATATATCACAATAACTGTTTCCCTTTTTGAATAATATTAGTTTTATTTTCTGCTATCTACTTTTTAATGCTTTCATTGATGTTGAAAATTTTGTTTGTTTATTTGTTAACATGATAGAGAGTGGTATAAAGATTTTTTTTAATTTTTAAAATTGTTATTTAATATATTCAAGTTCATTATAACTTGTTGAAATTTTATACATTTGTTTAAAATGTTCATGAAAGTCATAAAACACTATTTTTTTTTAATAAGTGACTTAGTTTTTTAGATATATACATAAGGAATATGCATATTAACTTACAGAAGTTTGTGAAAGTAATTAAAAGTAAAATTATATGTATTAAGTGAAGTTAATTTACAATATAGTTTTGGAAATTTTTTAAAAAAATAAAAAATTGCCAATCAAAATAAAAATGTTAAATACTCATTTAAAAGAATATTTCATATTTTTAATCACTTATATACACATATACTATTATGTGCACATTATAAATATGATATATACATAAGGGATTACATTTTAACTT
This sequence comes from Epiperipatus broadwayi, assembly GCA_028023455.1. NCBI lineage: Eukaryota > Metazoa > Onychophora > Udeonychophora > Euonychophora > Peripatidae > Epiperipatus > Epiperipatus broadwayi. The sequence continues at coordinate 31,181 of JAQFVV010014292.1, forward strand.
ACAGCAGAAATATCTAATGATATATATATATATATAATACTTAAATACAAGTATATTATATATATTTTAAGCTAGATGTAATTACAGAGGATTTGAACACCTACTTTGAGGTTCCCTTTAGTCATCAACTCCATCTTATACAACCAACACACACTGCATATATGTGAAAAAGATAAATTATCTGCAATGTACATATTTTGTGCTGAACAAGCACTCATCAGTTGGTCTGTATCATCACCTCCCATATATATATATATAATCAGTGCTTGGTTTATAACAAGATAACAAATATTCAAACTTTAATGAACAGGCTTTGATCTTCTCCACCCCCCCAACTATTCATCCATTTATATCATTGAAGTTTGATCATTAAAGTTTGAAAATTTGCTATCTTAATATAAAATAAGCACTGATTGTATGCATATTATGAGAGAACAGGTTCAAACCTGGTCACAACAGCATAAAATTTTAGTGATTTTAAATTTAAATTAGTTTTTTTTTCTCTTTTTATTATTACGTAGTAAAGATTGTTAAAGGTAAATGTATCTCAGAAAAGGGGGAGGTGGCATACTCTGTTGTTTCAAAACATTTATGTATGCATGGGTTATGGGTGTGTGCATGGATGGGTTTGATGGATAGAGAGGGGGAGAGATGAGGTTTTCGTATGTTTTCTTCTGTATTTTTTTTTGTTTTATTTTGTGAGAAGCACAGAAATTTCCAGAAACAAATGAAATTTGAAAGGTGATAAAAAAACTTTCACATGTCTCTACAGGAATCCAGTTGGGCATAAAACAAGAACAGGAAATAGAAAACCAGTGAACTTTCTAGAAAGAATGGAAGGGGGTATAAAAGAAAAGGACCCAGAATGTCGTGGTCTTGTCCCTGCAGAGAGCGAAGTATAAATTTGAAAAATATAAGTTACATAGCGAAATTAATATAATTTTTCACAAAATCATGGCAGAAATGGATATGTGGGGGTGAACATCTAATGTGTCAGACTCAAATCTTAGTCCCAGCTAACTGTATGCTGCTATGATTGTTTTAGAATGAACCAGTCTCATTGGATTGAAAGTTACCAACACAAAAGTTCAGGAAAGCAAGATTGCTAAAGTAAAAAAAAACTGTGTCATCATATGTTTACCTGAACTCATATTCAAAAATAAAAATGTGTTTTCATTCTATGAATTCCCTGGGGAAATGCAGGTAATATTAACGTTTATATTAACTTCAATCAAAAATTCCTCAACAGATTCTTTAGACGTTATAAATAAAAGAAAAATAATAATAATTTGTGTAAGCTTGTATGGCCGTTTATAGCTGACATCACACTTTACACCCAACTAAGAGTTGCAAAATAAATAAGAAACTTTAGATATATTTTTTAAGAAAAAGACAAAAGGGGAGGAGAATTATTTTTCAATCTCTTCTCAACTGTTAAACCTTATTTTAAATGGAGATGATATATGTGATGGTGTGCGAGTTTCTGGAAACAGCAGAGTATTTATTTCATGTAAACATATAATAAATTTGTTCTTTAATCATATATATAATAAAATAATTTCATGTAAACATATAATAAAGTTGTTCTTTAATCATATATATAATAAAATTATCAACTAATGGCAGCTAGTAAACTTGTGATAGATTTGTTAGTCAGTAAATCACATACATTATATATTGTGTTTATATTGTTTTCTTTGTTCATATGTACTCATAGCTCATTATGAGGGTGATTAATTCCCAATTCACATCTGCTCCCAGTGATAGTGCCACCCGACCTGAGTCTGAGCTAGTCAAGGGTCGAACCTCTCTAATCTATAAGTGTTTGTATCAAGTGAGGTATCATTAGTGTATACATATTCACGTAATTCTTATATTATACAAGATTGGTGCTTGGAATCCACTGGATATCCATAAATATACATTGGGGAAAGTTATTTATATTTTTATCTGAGATTAGAATCAAACAGGAGGTTTTGTTAGAATGTAAAATATATATGTGTGTGTATTTTATATGTTCTTATAATTAATAATTCATGCATATGTATATGTGTGGTTATAAATATGTGTATATATGTCTACCAGTCAATTAGAAAGGGAGGTTTTGTTACAATGGTGTACCAACTAAAGGGCCTCTCAAAGAAAAGTAGAGTGAAATTGGGAAAAAGAAGAGATATAGGGTTAGTTGTGAGATATTCCAATTTTGATAAATTGTGTTTTGTATATTTTTGTAAAGAAAAAAGCAAACCATCAGAATTCAATAAATCTGCTACAAAGAAGGCAGAAATGTGTTTAGACTTGTGTAGAGAAAAATCTGTTTTAGCAAGACTTAGAAAGCCAAATTAAGGGGGAAATGAAATTGTAGAAGGGAGAGGCAGTAAAATGGTAGTTGAGGCTAACAAGAATGCAGAGAAAGGTGTTGGAGTTGGGGATGGATCCAAAGTGTTCAATATGAAATAAAGAAACAACAGAAAGAGTTTATGAAAACAAAGACACAAGAGAAACTGGACTAAAAAAAAGGGGATCAGGAAGATATTTTGGAATGGATTTTGGGAAAACTAGAAAGTTTGGAACTAGATTCAGAAAATTGGAAAAGATAATGAATAGAATAAAACAGAAGGTAGGCATTAAAAATGAAAATGATCCATGCAAAAAGGAAGTTGAAGGTATGGGATTCCTAGATCTGAAGAACAGAGAAGGCACCCAGTTAAACCTCACAGAAAAGCATACAGTGGTGGTAAGTTATGTGGTGGTACAAGAGAATGCAAACCAATTCATAAAAGTTTGGCCATTTGCCAGTAGAATGGGGGAAGTCTTTGTAGAGCATGTATGTAGCGTGGGGAAATATTTTAGTGTAAACCACATGATGGAGAAAAGTAATTTGCTCCTACAATGCTCAATCATGGTAGGACACACTGTTTCAACAGTCTGTGACTTTCCAAGAATATTAGAAAGAAGTGAGAGAGGCCTTTTGGTCCATTGATAGACAGGAGATGACATGCTATCAAATTACGCAGAAGTTCAGGGAAAATTGTGGTGATAGTTATTCACAGTTTTTCCATAGAAAGGTGGCCATATTGTGGACATTGGACATGTGAAATATCTGACAGAAAATCATATAATCCACATCATAAAGCACAGCATGCCAATGAAGCTAGAGCAGATAATGTTTGGAGCAGGGAAAGCATCTGTTGAAGAGATTGCTGAGCGGATCAGTGCTATTGATATGAGCTCACATGATTAAGATGGGCAGTCCGAGATGATAAAAGAAGATGGAGAAGCATGAAAAATGGAAACAGAGATGTTCCCAAAATGGAAGGAGGTACAAGAAGAAAGAAGACCGCCTGAAAAGCCAAACTTTGGACAAGAATGGAAAGCAAACAGACAGATGAGGTGGGACAGGAAATAAAATGAAAAGGAAAAAAAGGGGGAACCAGCAGGTTAACACATAAGGAGATAGGAAATGCTGTAAAAGAGCCATTCAAATATGTAAGAGGTATTTGAAGGCTTTGGAATGGGTGGGTATTGTGACAGAATAAGTTTAAGCCAGGTCACAACAAGCATAAAATTTTAGTGATCTTAAATTTAAAGTAGTTTTTTTCTCTTTTTATTATTATGTAGTAAGAATTGTTAAAGGTAAAAATATCAGAAAAGCGGGGGAGGCATACTCTGTTGTTTCGAAACATTTATGTATGTAAGGGTTATGGGTGTGTGCATGGATGGGTTTTATGGTTAGAGAGGGGAGAGATGAAATTTTGTTATGTTTTCTTCTGTATTTTTTTTTGTTTTGTTTTATGAGAAGTGCAGAAATTTCCAGAAACAAATGAAATTTGAAAGGTGTTAAAAAACTTTCACGTGTCTCTACAAGAATCCAGTTAGGCATAAAACAAGAACAGGAAATAGAAAACCAGTGAACTTTCTAGAAGGAATGGAGGGGGGTATAAAAAAGGACCCAGAATGGTCATGGTCTTGTTCCTGTAGAGAGTGAAGTATAAGTTTGAAAAATATGTTATGTAGCAAAATTAATATAATTTTTCACAAAATCATGGCAGAAATGGATATGTGGGAGTGAACGTCTAACATGTCGGACTCAAATCCTGGTCCCAGGTAATTGCATGCTGCAACAATTGTTTTAGAATGAACCAGTCTCATTGGATTGAAAGTTACCAACACAATTGAAAGTTCAGGAAAGCGAGATTGCTAAAGTAAAAAAGAAACCAATGTGTTGTCATATATTTACCTGAACTCATATTCAAAAATAAAAATGTATTTTCATTCTATGAATTCCCCGGGGAAATGCAGGTAATATTAACTTTTATATTAACTTCAATCAAAAATTCCTCAACAGATTCTGTAGACATTATAAATAAAAGAAAAATAATAGAAATTTGTGTAAGATCATATGGCCATTTATAGATGACATCACACTTTACACCCAACTAAGAGTTGCAAAATAAATAAGAAACTTTAGATATTTTTTTAAGAAAAAGTCAGAAGGGAAGGAGAATTATTTTTCAATCTCTTCTCAACTGTTAAACCTTATTTTAAATGTAGATGGTATGTATGACAGAGTGCAAGTTTCTGGAAACAGCAGAGTATTTATTTAATGTAAACATATAATAAATTTGTTCTTTAATTGTATATATAATAAAATAATTTCATGTAAACATATAATAAAGTTGTTCTTTAATCATATATATAATAAAATTATCAACTAACGGCAGCTAGTAAACTTGTGATAGATTTGTAAGCCAGTAAATCATGTACATTATATATTGCATTTATATTGTTTTGTTTATACGTACTCATAGCTAATTACAAGGGTGATTAATTTCCAACTGACATCTTCTCCCAGTGATAATGCTCCCTGACCTGAGTTTGAGCTAGTCGAGGGTCAAGCCTCTCTAATCTATAAGTGTTTGTATCAAGTGACGTATCATTAGTGTATCCCCTTTGCGTAATTCTTATATTATATAAGATTGGCATATGGAATCCATTGGATGTCCATAAATACACATTGGGAAAAGTTATTTATATTTTTGTCTGAGATTAGAATCAAAAGGGAGGTTTTGTTAGAATGTAGAATATATACATGTGCATATTTTATATGTTCTTATAATTAATAATTCGTGCATATGTATACGTGCAGTTATAAATATGTGTATATATGTCTACCGGTCAATTAGAAAGGGAGGTTTTATTACTATATATATATATAAAGCATTATACAATTACAAATATCCAGTAATACCCTCTGCTTAATAGTCTATATCTCAATAATAGCGAACTTCAAAATGATACCACTTTGAAGTTGTATGCTAAAGGATATTAAATATTGAAATACAAACTAACTCAAACACAGAGCATAAAATTTTAAATAAGCACACAATCTTAAATTTTGATAATAAACTAACAAGTTTACAAACTGTGTTAAAGACAAACTAAACATTAGATTTTAATCTTTAAATAATTCTCCCAAACTATAAATGAAAATAAAGTTACTGTTAACACTAACTGAAATAATCATACAAATATATAAACGATTATACAATTACAAATATCCAATAACACCTTCTGCTTAATAGTCTATATCTCAATAATATCCTTTAGCATACAACTTCAAACTGGTATCATTTTGAAGTTTGCTATTATTGAGATATAGACTATTAAGCCAGGGTGTTACTGGATATTTGTAATTGTATAATGGTTTATATATTTGTATGATTATTTCTGTTAGTGTTAACAGTAACTTTATTTTCCATATATGTGTGTGGATCTATTGATGAGTTCTGGTTCAACACAATATATATATGAAAAACAAAAAAAAACACAAGTTAAAACTTGCTAACGCTTGTATTTATGACAATAGATGGCGTTCTACCAAAAACACCATCAAGCATAATTTTTTGTTTACATAAATATCAGAGCAAGCACTCACTATCTCTAACTTTAATTTCCACCTTCAGATCATGATTTCAAGCTATTTTCTATCGTCAGTGAAGGACAGGAATAAGAAAATAGATCTAAACACAAACTCTGAGCATTTATGAAACAGTTTCTATTCAGCTTTCAAGCGTGAATCTTTTAGACACATATTGTCTTCAAACTCAGCATAGCAAGCCAGATAGCTACATGGGTCTGATCTCAGTTCAGCATCACCACATAGTAGAAGCCTCTGCAATATATATCATTGCAAGAAAGACCTCAAAGGTACATTTATGAAAAACAAAAAACACAAGTTAAAACTTGCTAACGCTTGTATTTATGACAATAGATGGCGTTCTACCAAAAACACCGTCAAGCATAGCAAATAGCTTGAAATCATGATCTGAAGGTGGAAATTAAAGTTAGAGATAGTGAATGCTTCCTCTGACGTTTATGTAAACAAAAAACTACGCTTGATGGTGTTTTTGGTAGAACGCCATCTATTGTCATATATATATATTGGAGATAATTTTCTTTATTTGCATGTATGTGGTCATGTGTATCAGTTGTATAAGATGGAATGGATGACTAAAGAGGGCTTGAATGTCTAAAGTCAAATCTTATTAATGTACCTACAAAAATTGAAATGTCAATATGTGGTGAAATGTTGATTGCAATTTTCTACCCTTAATTTTAATAGTGAATGTATTGTCTTGGGAGTATTGAAATTTTACTATAATAATAAGAATTTTAAAACAAGAAATATTTATTATTATTTGCAATATAATAATTATGAATTAATTTTATTCAATTTAAAAAATGGACATATAAATAATAAAGTTTATAGTTTTGATAAAATTATTATTCTTTCTTTCTTATATATATATTTTTTGATTATTGCAGTCACAAATAGTTGATTACAAATAATATACATGAATATTTAAGGTCTTAAATATGTCTCTTATTTTGCTTATATGACATATGTAATATTATATTAAAGTGATATGTATAAAATATGCATTTCAAGTGTAGTAGGGTAAGAATGTAATATGAATTGTTTTAATTTATGTTTCAGCAGTCTCATCCTTAATATGATACTTCTAATTTAAACTCATGCCTAATATTTTGTTATATCAAATTTATTCGTAGGTTTGCCAACATTATGAGTTCAAACATTAGCCAGTGTGATTAATATATATTATTAAGCTGATCATGTAAATATTATATCAGAGCAATTAAATAAGCTCTAAATAAAGACTCTCTATGGTAAACCAGATTATTGATTCAAACTAATGCTGAACATTACTGTTAACAGGAGAAAAACTGGTTATCCTTAGGTTTTGCATCTGAAGACTATGGCACTTATAAAATACTAAAATAAATGTCACAGTGTAATTCTTCATGGGCTTCAGTTTCTAATACCCAGTGCCCTAGGACTGAATGGTTTGCCATGATTAATAATAAAGAACTTATCAGTTCAGGATGGCAGATAGGTTTTAAATACTGTTCTGGACCCTTGTGTTCCAGTTCTAAAAATATAGCCATCCAAACTGAAGATTGGGTGGCTTGATACTGTAAACCATCTGAAAAGAAATGTGTAGCAAGATGTTAGAGCACACTTGGTGCTTAACAAAACACACCTGTAATGTCTAGAAATACTAATATGTATATATAAAAGTTAATTAATTATTGTGCCTAAATAAATAGTTTTTGTCTGTAGAAACTAACTTGACCCAGCTCTTGGATAGAATATAGCAATCATGTTTTGTAAATAGTTAACTAACTATTAATTTAATTAATATACTGAATCTGTATTCATATATAAGATTTAGTTAGGGAGGAGAAAGTATATTTAATGGCCTTAACAACATTTAGAAATTACTTTTAATATCACCCTTAGCTATTATTTCATTTCTAACTAATAAATGACTATTAAGCTGATAATTTAGTAGGCAAACCTTACTAAGCATAATGCAGTTATAAAAATGACTAAATATTTATAATAATGGCACATAGCAATCGGTTATTATCTAGTAGAATAAGATTTCAAAGCAGAGATTATATATGCTAAAGAGCATTGACAGATCTTATGCTGAAGAGCTTCCAATTGTCTATACCCAAAAGTTTATAAAAATAATTAATTACTCGCTGTCTTGAAATATTGGCACATCTTAACATAAATTAAATAAATGAAAATGAAATTATTATAACAACTATAGGCATGACAACAATTTATAAAGAGAATATAGAATAATAACTGAATACAGTTATTATGAGTGAAAGAAATGAATTATATTTAATATACCATCAAGTTTACAGTTTAATTTTAGAATGATTTAATTTAATAAGAAATTTATAATTAAAATGAATGCTCATAGAATTACAATAACTAGATCAATAGTTTAAACGATAGATTAGAAATTAATTTAAATGCTCTCCAGTTTGAAAACTACCAATTTCTTTTTACATAAGGCACATAAGGGTAGATGTTATGGCAATTGTCTTTTGATAGTTTTGCTAGGTGGTGAAGTCCTTCCTCTGCAGAAGGCTGTGGCTAGAATCTCCATCCTGTTAATGATGATGATCACCTTCCGTAGAGGCATGTAGAATGGGGCTGAAGGCAACTGTTTTTCCAAAGGAAGAAATAGCAAATCTGTGGCCATTATACCCACTCATTATAATATTTGAACCAGTGTAGGTTTATGTAGCAACTATCTTATAAATTATAGAATATATAATTACAGTGCCAAAATATAAAGTAGTTATATTTTTCTACTCCTATATTATATTTTCTCACAAGTTGGATTCACAGCACAGAAATCCATTAACTTGTCTACAAGTTTGACTTTAATTTACAAAAATGACTTTACTATTGTTTAATTTTTTTAATCATCTAATTTTATCTTGGTTTAGCCAACTCAATTCCCAATTGACTTAAAATAGTGCTATTTGAACAAGTTTTGTTTTTGACTAAATTATACTTTAAAATTATTATTGTCTATATATAGATTTACGGAATTAATTTTCATGCATCTTAAAATAGATACGTGTGGCATGATTTTTATTGATAACATATTTATTTTAAATTAGAAATTTAACAGATCTTTTTTATTAATATTTCGCTACATATGTATGTTGGTCCTATGTAAAACTGTACATATATATGTGACTCTCAATGAAACTAATGAAATAGAATTATAATACATAAATTTATAAAATTAAAAAGATCTAAACTTTTAAATATAAATATACTGCAGTATACTTAAATCTATTATATATCACAGCCTGCACTCATATACATATATAACGATGTTTTAGAGATGTATACATGTACTCAAGGGGTTTAAAGTTAGCACAGATGTACATAAGGGATAGAGTAGGTAAAATGGATCATCTGAAAGAATATACCATTTCAATATTGAGAATCTAAAAGAACAATATTTTGACAATCATTCATTGGTATTTTATTTTATTTTCATTAAAATTATTTATTATAAAGATTAGAAATATCATTAACTTTCTTGTATTTATTTCAAGGGTGTATATGTTCAACAACATATTTTGTTTCACATATTTTAGATTAAACGTGTTATAGAGGAAGTTTTATGTACAATCATCTATTTTATTAAATTGATTTCAATGGAGAATATATCTCATAATGCCTAATTGAATTATATATATATATATATATATATATATATATATATTAAGCATTTATAAATTATATGTCAGACACATTTTTTTGTATATATTCATTGTTGATAAACTTTAAATTTGTTTAAAATAATAATAGACTTGCTTAGTTGTCATTCAATTTTTTTAATGCAAATGTAATGGCTAATAATATTCTGACAAGATAATTTTCATGTATTTACTTGCGTCACATAATTTATTATAAGTAACCATAGAACAGTCTGGAAATTAAACCATAGGATTGATGTCTGTAGCCAATCATACATTATTCTCTTTATATTAAATTTAATATTTTATCATTTGTACTAGCTAGATAGATGTATAATATATATTTTTATATGGTAGTAAATTAATTGATTTAGAATTATTAAATATTTAATAGGTTATTAGAAGTTTATTATAATTATTCTATTAGTTATATGTAACAGTTATGTTAGGATAGAAATTTATAACTGAATTGATTCGATAACTTACAAAGTATAAATATGATAACTGAAACACAGGCTTAATATATACAATGTGTCTATATATGTAATATAGGGTATATGAGCACATATTTTCACATGACCCACCACTCTCCATTCTATCTAATAACACTGATACACTCAAGCACATATATGCTCAAAAGATAAATAATCACCAATATATAGGTATTTCATGCTAAACCAGCAATCATCAGTTGGTCCAGATTATCATCTCCCACACATATATACTATAAGTGCTCAGATATATATTAAGATAGACAATCTTCATACTTTAATGGACTGACTCCAATCTACTACACACTCCAACTCTTCAACCGTCCATCCAATTGATAATTAAATATGGTAATTATTTAAGATAAATAAAAGCAATCACAATCGGTTGCTTGCCTATTCTTTTAAGCTATTAGTTATTGGGTGAATATCAAGTTAGTATTTAGTTATAAAGATTTTAATTTTATTATATTATAAAATTGATAATAGTATATCACAATTGATATTTGAAGTTTATTAAATAAAGTGATTTGTTTTAATTATATTTAAAATTCATTGGTTTAAATTGTAAATTTAGTTTAAATACTAGACTTTAATATTGACATTTATATTTCACATATTATGATAATTATAATTTAAAATTTGATAAATCAGTATTATCAGATCGAAAAATTATTTGTTGTGATTTACTAACTGTATTTCAATAAGTATCAAATGGGAATCCATTGCTTATTTCAAATTGTTATATAATCGGATATTTAATTTAATACACTGTACAGGCTTACATACACCTGCACATATATAATGTAATATATAAGGGGTTTAAATTTAGACTTTCACATGACCCTCAACTTTCCATGCCATTTCATATTGCTGACCCATCTGATCACACACATGTTGTAAAGATAAATAATCACCAATATATGTATTTCATGCTAAAACAGAAATCACTATTGGCACAATGTAAACTTTCCACTTTCCTTCATGGTGCCAATCTGGAA
>JAQFVV010014293.1:0-42232 GCA_028023455.1 Epiperipatus broadwayi
ACCATATATTACACAAACGTATTTTAAAATTTAAAATTTTTTAGCAATTGACCATTCTACCTTATTATGACCTATAGATAAGGACACAATATATATATATGAATTAATGATACTTACATATTAGTTCTTTGACACAGCATGTATTAGGCCTGTTGCACCTTTTCACATCCATGATAAACGTGTAACATTGTGATTAGGTCAAATAAATCCTGCAATGTTGTGATCAGATCTCTCGTATCAAAAACATGTTTTTTATCCAATCTCCGATTTTTTTTGCCCAGTTTTCTTCAAGATTTCATTCTGACAACAGCATGATTTTAGTAGCAATTTTTCTGTCATTGCATTTTTTCTTCATAGTTATTGTTTGTTTCAATTTCATCATTGCTTAATTATGTTGATTGTAAGTGAATAAATAACTGTACTTTCGTATTGATTTCCTCTCATATTTAATTGCTTAAAAATGAACTGTTTAATATCGATTTTTTCGGTCAAATTTTTATATGTTTAGTACAGTGAATCTTTATATTTCTCCCATGATAAGTCATAATTAATTGCTTAAAAATGAACTGTTTAATCAAATTTTGCATGTTTAGTAGTGTTAGTAAATGTATTGGACCTGTGACATGGAGCACATATTAGACATGCTGCCCCTTTTCACATATGTATTGCACCTGCCGATAACTTTGTAAATCTTGGGAAAATATCATGTACAAAAGATCCATATACATGTTATTTTCGTAAATTTTTTTTTGCGAAAGTATCATGTACAAGATCCGCATTACATGTTATTTTGATCAGATCACAAGATTACAAAGAAGTTATCAGCGGAATGATACGAATGTGAGAAAGTGCGGCATGTTTAATACGTGTTCAGTGTCACAGGACTAATACATAAGTACCGAATTAATATATAAAATATATATATGAATAAATATGTATTGTATTATCAGTTTTAGTAGCGAATAAATTGCTATCTAGTTTTAACATTAGAAAGAAGAAAAATATTGAGAGAGAAATACAAGAGAGTTGTTTATTATTAACAATTATTAAGAACTTGATTGAATAATAATAATTAAAAAAAAAAAACAAATTTCAAGACAGATTTAATATATTTGTTATATAAAACTTAAAATTCACCGTTATTTTTTATTATTCATGTACATTTTTTTGGGGGGAAAAAATTGAGATCAGATATGACAATTAACTTATGAATTATTATGCCCTCCTTGTTTTTTTAATGCAGTGGTAGTGTCAGATTCTAGATGCAAAAAATGATTTCACTTCTGACACTTCGGTACCCAACGTTCTGACCTAGTTTTAATTGCAATTTATAGTTAAAAAATAAAATGATTTATTAAAATTATCAAGTTAATAATTTTTCACCCTAATAACTTTTAAGAGATTTTTTTTTCTTTTCAAGAGTTTCATGAATATAAAATACATATATTTTTATTTATAAAAAAAAAAGTTAGTTGGCAATTACCTCAAAATTTGAAAGTAAAATAAAAGATAAACCAATTAATAATTTTTATTAGTCATTCATTAGATTAGAGAGTATCGAATAATTTTTTTTAAATAGTTGAATTATATATAGTTAAAGTAATTGCTAGCTATTTAATTATTGTTCAGTGAATGAGTATATTCTATTATTAGATTATCGAATCTATTATAAAGGACAAAATTCAAACAATTTTACTATCGCAAATATCAAAATACCAATTCACCAAAAAAGGCATCTTCACAACCGAGGCAGTCACACTTTTCAAGATAGTAAAAGATCAGATTAATAAAAAAAAAAAGGGTCCGATGGTAGAGCAGTTGGATATAACCGCAGCCTTTGACTCAGTCAAAATAGACACACTCATAAAGCTATTAAGAATTTACAATATACCTACACCAGCAAGAAATATAATATTCAATCTCCTAAATAATAGAGAGATTATTATCACACTAAATGGAAAGAGCACTTCAAGTTTTATCCCTAGCAACTCAATTCCACAAGGCCCAACACTTAGTTCTCTGTTTTTTGTCACCTACATTAACCCATTGTTAATGGAGATTGAAAGAAAGCTACTGGGAATAGAGGTTCCAATATTCGGAGAACTGGTTTGACGCATATCTTATATGGATGATATTGCAGTGTTTTTGCCATCAAAGAAATACCTCCCATAATTAATTACTATCCTAGAAAATTATACAACTCAATTTGGTCTCAAATTCAATTTGGAAAAATCCTCTATATGGAGATTATTAAATGGCGCAAGTATTCAGTCAAAATTTACTGCTTCACTCCGTAGCTTTCTAGGTTTTACTATACACAAATCTACAAGTGCGATGAGAATGGCAATACAAAATTCTATAATTGCATCTCCAGAAAAAATAAACAACTTTTGAAGATTTAGCTTTCATTACACGCAAAAACATCACTGATCAACATATTAATATTCCCAAGATAAAGTACTACATTCCAGTGATCAAAGTTACAAATGCTTTTAGTAAAAAAAATATATTCATTTTGTACAAAACTTCTCTGGAACAAAAAGGTGGTAGCATTGAGTATTAAAAACCTACAAAGGTACTCCAAAAACAATGGTCTTTCACTCCATTTAATCCATACGTTCTACTTTCAAAAGGCTTATAACAATGTGGTGAAATTGATGTACAATTACCCAAACTTTAAAAAATATCCCGCCACCAAAAATAGAGTTTATTAGCACAATTATAAAATTTATAGCTTCTTGGAGTACCATCAATAATCAATCATTCACAACAAAGATTAAACACTGGGAAGCCTATGAAATGATAAACAACTCCTTCCAAATTTCACAATCTTCCACAAATCTAAATGCAACTAATAAATCTTTAATGAGGAGGTTTAGACACTGGCATCTAGAACCAAACTACTTGGATTTCCTCATTAAAATTAATTTATCAGCTCTTTCCACTAATTATTTTCTAACACACAAAAGATTCATTAAAAAGTTGATCCAATATGTCAGCTCTGTCTCAAAGAATATGAGACTATAGATCATGTCTTTGTTATTCTGTCTTGTACTCGAAAATATAGGAATATCATAGAGTTAGAAACATGGCTCAAAATATCAGCCATAGTATCACCATCAAAAGGGTTGGAGAAAGGCATATTCGCATTAATAAGAATTTCAACATTTCTAACCTTCACAATTTGGTGGATTAAATGCAAATGTGTTTCAACAGAGTATCTGGTTGCACGAAATCAATGTTTTATAATAAAATAAAATTTAGGATCAGAGACCAGACAATTGCTCCACAATACCTGGTGCAGGCAACATGGGCTCTGTTCAATACTGGGCAAGAGAGGGGCACAACAATTAGGTCGGTGCTTGTTGATAACATGAGCAAAACATTGCCAAACTCAATTAAATTATTCTAGATTGATAAAAGTGACTGGCACTATATTGATAAAAGTGACTGGCACTATCTCTTTGGGATGTTCATGAGTGACAGAGCTTTTTTAAAAATTAAAAGTAACTGCTTGCGTGTTAAATTGGTTTTTTCTCAAACATTAAAACTTTTTTTAAGTAATTACAAAATATGACATTTAAATCATGATTATATAGATTAATATACAATATGTATGTAAATGACATCTTTGTTTTGATTATATTCAAAATAATATAAAATTTGTAACCATTTTGTTTTTTTTGTCTTTAATAATAAAGTATATATCTTTTATAAAAATAAAAAAATATTAAAATAAGAAAATAAAATTGTTTCACCCAGCACTTAATTAGTCGGATAAGCATTGTTATCTTCATTTTTTTTTTTTTGCACTGCAGGAGGTCATTTAAAACTATTTTATTTAACATGCTAGTTTATGCCATTGTTCATCTATTTACAATTAAAGATGTGTTTATTCTTCTTTTTTTTTAGTTTAAAAAATCTAATTTTGACTCTCTACAATTTGTTTTCCACATATGAAAACCTTCAAATAAATTTACTCATTACTTTTTAGATAGAAAGGTTTCTAATGTATAAAGTTTTAACTTTTGAACTGCTTGTTCATTTTTAATTAAAATTTATATTACATTAGTTTTTTTTTTTTTTTAAAGTAAACCTCAGCCATCTGCAGTTGATACTTATATAAAACTCATCAAATGAAGAAAGTGTTTGTAAACAATGCCATGTTCATTTTCAATTTATTTTTGTTTCTTTCAGTTTAATAGGGTATGTGTCTCTATATATATGTTTGTGTACATAATTGACATGGAAGGTTGTAATTAAATCATTGTAAGACAGTAATAAAGAGCTTAGGTGATTTAATATTATATTATTTGTTGGTTAACTTTTTTATATATCCTTTAGGTGGTTTGATGCTTTACTTATTTATCCAAGAAGTCTGATTAATAAAACTTGGAAAACTACTCTAGCCCCAGCCACTCAAAAGCAAGAAGAAGAACAGAATAAGCAGGAAGGCAAACTGGATGTAAGATTGTTTTTATGATTAGTAAAATTATTAAAATTTACACCTTAATTGTTTTTTGAAGCTGAGACCTGGTTTGATTAAGACTATGTGAAGAATTATTACACATTACATATTCAGAGTTTTTCATTATTATATATTTTTAGCACTACATATTAATAACAACTGATTATTTAAAGGATTATTAGAATTTAAGGAAAAAATATATGCAGTGTATTCTCATTTTGACAAAATCTAAAAAAAGATAATTGACATTGAATTAAATTAAATCAGGGATATAATTTCTAAAAATTAATAATCCTTAATTGAAACCCCAAAATAATAAAAACAGAATTACCAACTCTTGATTTTTTATAATTTAAAAATTCTATTGATAAATTAAATAATGTTTAAACAACAACAAAGGATTTTGATTTTTAGATCACTATATTATGTATAATTAATTGTGTTTTATTTTAACTCCTGTTCTTATTATGTACATATTGGAAATGTATATCAAATATTTCCATAATTTAGTAACTATTAATTCTTATTAAGCGCAATGTCAACACATAATACTTAAATAAGGCTGTAACCTAGTACATGTGCCTTGAGTGCTTAATTTATTATAAGAGAGACCTCTACAAATCTAAACGCAAGATTCAACTTTATAAAGATAAGAGCGGGCTCTTATTTTCAACCTATTTTTGAAGATAAGAGGTCGCTCTTATCTTTATAAAGTCGAATCTTGCGTTTAGATTTGTAGAGGTCTCTCTTGCAATAAATTAAGCACTCAAGGCGCATGTACTAAGGTTGTAGCCTTATTCAAGTATAATTTAATAACATAAATGGTAATGAAGATTTGGTTGCATTTTCCTTCTACATATGTAATTGAAATTGATGTGAAAATTTAAAGTAAAATTCTAATAAATTTAAATGTAAACTAGAGAATAGAATTCTTCTAGAGTGAAGCATGAATTAAAATTATGTTGGTTATAAGTTTGTATATTATTGGTGAATATTTTATGTCCATTCATCATTTACTATAATAAAGTAAATATTTTAAATGTAGATTTAGCATTTATTGCTATTGTTATTAATAAAGATAACAGTAAATTTAAGCAGTTTGATTAATGTTTAACCAATATAATACTATACATAATATAGAAATAAAAATTAACAAAATGTTAAAATATTATTTATGGCTTTTAAGTAAAAAAAATTTATAAGTTTAAAATGTTTTTAGAAATGATTAATTTGGACAAAGTGATCATTGTAGAATTGTAATTATATTTTATAGACCACACATGAAGTATATGTAAACACTTAAACAAGCTTTAACCTGTAACAAATGCACCTTAAAATTTCTAATAGTGAAGCAATATTGTTTTGCTGATAGAAGGATCTTACAAACCATGACACAAGATAGCAACTTTTATAAAGATAAGAGTGGCTGTCTTTTCTTTAACCTAAATTTCTACTTATATAGGCCAATCTGAAGCATCCTGATTTGGGAGCGTGAAGTTGTTGTTCACTTCACTGTTTAAGTCTACTATTTCTTTTACTAATTAACCTTCATAAAATCATGCAATTTACAGCGAGTTAATGTTGCGATCTTAATACTGGAAAATCAATAAACTATTGTAGAGTTGTAATTATATTTTATAGAGCGCCCAGGAAGTATATCATGGAAGTTTGTTTATGTAAAGTAAATCTTAGTATTTATGTGAAAGTGAAGTAAAAAGTTAAAATATATTGATTGTGAAAAATTTTAAATACTGAAATTAGCAATTAATCTTGGAAGCTATGTTGATTTTTATACCTCTGCAGTTAGATGTCCAATATTGATTATGAGAAATGTCTAATTTATTTAAAACATAATTTATCAAATATTTAAAAAAGTCTATTCATGTGAATATTTATTTACTCTTTTTACATTATAAATGAAAATGTTCACAATGTTCACCAGTAGCAGAAATGTATTTACAACAATGTTTGAAGCAGAAGTACATACATTTTTAAATTCTTGTTAATTTATAGCGCCACACACATTTGTATAGTTTTATAGTGCAACACTTGGAATATTTATGATTTAAAACCATATCCAGTATTTTTTTGTGTATTTCTAAGATAGGCTCTATAGACATTAAAGCAAATAATCTTATTTTTTTTAAAAATAATATTTATTTATAACTGTTGTTTATTGAATAATTTTCACAGTAGATAGTAAAAATATCAAGCAAATCATTAAAAACAAAAAAGGTTTTCCTGAAAGATTAATAACTGTTTGAAAATAATAATGTAATTGTTTATTAATTATTCAACAGCAAACATTAAAACTGTCACATAAGCTATAAATATCTCATTTATTATTAAAGATATATAAAATATTTTATCAGTGAGATGAAAAGATCTTTTTGAATGTTTTAAAAAATGATTTATCTATTATTATTTTTTAACAATTAGATTTCAATTAAGTAGTAATAGAGAAAATAAACTGCTTTATTGTTCAGGAACTTATAAGAAGTTTAAGTACTGGATATGACAGAGCTAGTCTATGATCCATGGACTGGAGCTCCAGAGTCTGCCACTATCATGCACGACAACTATTAATAAAACTTTGATGTTTTTATCACTGCTGTAATTAAAACAAAAAAATCAAAAAATTTATTTATTAAACAATTTACTCATCAAACACTTAAAAATGTCTACTAAAACAATAAATAATTCATTTATTACATAAAATGTCTCAAACTTTATTTTTCCAAAATTGTAACCTCAATGTCTCAATGCTAATAAAAATTGTGGTGTATGCTTACTTATTTGTAATGACTATGATAACATTTTAAAAAATGTTTTGTGTTTAGCAATGATTTTACATCATCTGCGTAGACAAATGTATATTCACTTAATGCAATCTTAAGTATTATCATAATGTTTCTAAATGGGTATTAACAAATTCTGTAATTTCTGAGAAATTGAGATCACAATTTTCAAAAAATTAAGTGTGCCTATTTTCTATTTATTGTTTTAATTTTAATTATAAATATGCGACTTTTTTCGCATTCGTTAGTGAAGCTATAATTATACTTAAAATAATATGTAATCGGTCTGCTTAGCGCTTTCGAGATTTAATGTTGGAATCTCATACTCATAGCTGTTTTTTTTTATTGTACACATATGCAAATGAGTTTGAATACTTAATTAGTCCATTGTTTAGAGAGAGCAAAGCATGCTTTTCTTCTATTAATGGCACTGGGATCATTTGCAATGTACAAAGCCTCTTTAACTTTTCTTTTGGCATCACTCTTCTCTGTACAAACTATTTGGGCAGAACTAGGTTCAAATACATGGCCTGTATTTTGTGTTTTAATTCACAATTTAAAATGTTAACTAAATGAAGTCTGTATTTAATCTTTATTCAATAAAATAATATAGTTAATGGGTAAATATTTTGTTTGGGAATGTTTTTTTTATTTTTAAATCATTGACAGCTTTGATTTTTTTTATTTTTATGTAACTATCATCATAACGTGTTTTATGTAAAGCTTATAATTTGAGAAATTTTTAGTGAATGTCTGTGTTCTGCTAAAGAATTTTTTCCATTTTAAATAAAATTTATAACAATTAAATACAATTTTGTAGTTCGTCTACTTGACTAAAGGAGTTTATGATC
Source organism: Epiperipatus broadwayi (assembly GCA_028023455.1). Lineage (NCBI taxonomy): Eukaryota > Metazoa > Onychophora > Udeonychophora > Euonychophora > Peripatidae > Epiperipatus > Epiperipatus broadwayi. Next base: position 8,118 of record JAQFVV010014293.1, read on the forward strand.
AGCAAAATGAAGTAATCCCATTAATGGAAAGAGTATTTTGCTCCTCTTTTGAATAATGATACAAAAATTGAGATAACTTTTAATAATATACCCATTCTACTTATTTATTTACATTTGGACCAAGATATCCAGCTTAATGAAGTTAGCACAGCTTTTTGTAATGGAAAATCTGCTTAATAAGATAATTGGAGAAATTTTAAAATATTATGATAACATGTTTGTTAACTTCAAAACTGTTTTAATTTTTAATTACCTTATCTTAAGGATATTTCCATTTTATAAAAAAAAAAAGAATTTGGATAATAGTGCAATAATTATCATGGAATATCATAGTTATCTATCACAGTAAAGATATGTTTGGAAGGATTTGTTGAATAAGTTTCTTTCAGTCATAGTTAAGTGTTACCAGAGATTCAGCATACTTTTAAAAAATCACAAAGTATTACAGATGTGATTTTTATCACCAGGAAAATGCAAAAGAATGTCAAGAATAAAAAAGTGATTTATATATTGCTTTTATTGATTTGTTCAAAGCATTTGTCTCAATTAATTGAAAATCTTTGTGGCATTACTATTGGTTTAAAAATTGATTTTAAACAAAGATGTGAACTAATTATAACTTTGTTAACAGTAGTTTTGTAAACAATTCTAGATGGTTTCATGAAGCAGAAGGCATCAAGATGCAATACATGTTTGATGATAGAATTTGAAATTTAAATTTGTTAAAAGCAAATATAAGACATCAAACATTTTGACTTCCAGATATATGATATGCTGATAATCTTGCTATTCTTGCCAATTTCAAAAAACATTGTTCAAAATATACTTAATGTATTGAATGCAACATACAAAGTTGGTTTAATAATTAATTGTCATAAAACTCAAGTTCTTTAACATTTAGTGATGGAAAAAAAATCTTTAGTAACTTTTAGCTTGAATATTCATCAACTTGATGAAAATTAAATATTTTAGTAGATATTAAAATAGAATGGTAGACTTAAACGTTGAGATACAGGCTGATGTGCTGCTATTGCATTTCATCATACTAATATAACTACCATAAGTAAATTACTTATATATAAAGCTATTATTTTATTTTATTTATTATATGGTTGTGAGATTATTCTGTAAAATTATAAAAATGTCAACAACATTATACCAATCACAATGTCATTCCATTTGCTGGATGGTTTACTACAAAATATATTATTATAAAGTCACATCATTGTTCTATTGAACATATGAAACAAAGGAATAGGAACAAATTAAAAACTTGAGAATGATTTTTATGGGACAAGATACTTAAAAAAAATGCAGAGTTGGTTATTTTTATTGAAAGTTATGGAAGAGGATAGAAAACAGCAGATAGCTACAATTAGATAAGTTAAAGTCTTTAAGAAAGAAAAGTTTACTATAGAAGAAGTTAAAAGTAACTTTGCAAAATGTCAAATAAGCACAATAATTAATTAGCTTGTTTTGTATGTGGATATATTTGTATTTCACAGATTGGTCTGCATAATCATTATGAAACTAATCTCTGTTATTATTATTATTATTATTATTATGATGATGATGATGAACTTGTATCTTTTTTTTTTGTCTTGATATTGGATATGGCTATCTTCATTTGAAAGTGGCTGCTGATACTGCATCTGCCTAATGTATGTTTATGCATTTGATGCACACATGTAAATGATTTTTAAAAAAAATGGATGTTATTTAATCATTTACACAAACATTCATTCTGCCTTATCAGGCAACTGAGAAGAAAGACTATGGTGTTTCTTGATCTTAAACTCAGAGGTAAAAAAGCCAATAAACTCACCACACTGGATAATGCGTGTTGGTGAGCAGCCCATCCATGTTTGTATACTATATGAATAATCACATAGTAATAACAGCTGCAATGACAAGAATGTATGGAGTGGACATTAGGAATTTGCCCTGCTCAGTTTCTTTAAGGCCTCCAAGAGGAATCAAAGGGTCTATAACTGTGAACTAGCAAGGAAAGCTGTAGAAGAAAATAGAAGTCGCAAGAATGTAAAGCAACATTTTGGTATTGGTAGTAAATTTATATCTGCAATAAGAAAAAAAGATGGAATTATTATTAAAAAGAGAGATTACATTATGAAATGGGTAGAAGACTTTTATCAAGAATTATATAGTAATGAAGAAGTGAAACATGCAATTAAATGTATGAAGAAAGGAAAGGCTCCAAGTAATGATGGAATTATGATTGATATATTAAAAGAAGCAGGTGAAGAAATATAAATTTTTTTAGCAAAGTTATATATCAAATGTCTAAATGATAAAGATGTACCAGATGATTGAAAGAATGCAGTAATAATATTAATATATAAAAAAGGTGATAAAGAAGATATTAGAAATTACAGACCTATCAGCCTTTTATCAGTTTTTCAAAATTTTTACCAAGATAATTACAACTCGTCTACAAAGAACATTGGATTTCCACCAACCAAGGGAACATTTAAAAGTGGTTTTAGTACAGTAAATCATATCCAGGTATTGAGAGAAGTTATAGAAAGGACAAATGAATATGAGTTGCCATTAAGTTTTGGATTTGTAGATTATGCAAAGGCATTTGATTCTATAAACATTTCTTCAGTGATTAAAGCATTGGATCATCAAGGTATAGATCCAGGATATTTTCATATTTTAAAGAATATTTATAAAAATGCAACAGCAACAATTAGATTACATAATGATACTGGGAAAGTCAACATTGAGAAAGGTGTAAGACAAGGTGACTCCATATCTCCAAAACTTTTTACAGAAGGTTGCAAGAAGTATTTTGTGGATTAAAATGGGAAACTAAAGGAGTGAAAGTAAATGGAGATTATGTAAGTCATTTAGATTTTGCAGATGATGTAGTTGTTTTTTGCAAATAATGCTTCAGAACTGCAGGAAATGTTGCAGGAGTTATCAGATGAAAATAGGACTAAAGATAAATGTTAAAAAGACTAAAGTAATGTTTAATCGACTTGCTCAAAATTTGAAAATAAAGATTGATTATGATGAATTAGAAGAAGTTAACAGTTACAAATACCTTGGTCAGATTATTAATACAGATGGAAACATAATAGATGAAATTAATCATAGAATTAAACTTGATTGGAGTGCTTTTGGTAGAAATAACTTGATACTAAAAGGAAATATGCCTATGTGTTTGAAAAGGAAGGTTTTTAACAAAGTGTTTTACCAGTTCTTACTTTTGGATCTGAGACTTGGGCGCTTAATAGAAGAGCAATGCAGAGACTCCAGACCACTCAAAGAAGTATGGAGAGATGCATGTTGGGAGTAACAAGAAGTGATCGAAAACACAATGTATGGGTAAGAGAACAAACAGGTGTTACTGGCCTCATTGAAAAAATTAAAAGATTGAAGTGGAGTTGGACTGGACATATTGCTAGAAGAGATGATAATAGATGGACAATTGAAATCTTAAACTGGATTCCAAGAGATTGTAAAAGACCCAGAAAGAGATCACATGTGTGATGGATGGATGAAATAAGAAAGTGTGCAGGGGTGATGTGGAGAAGAGAAGCTAAAGATCGGAAAAGATGGATTAAACTTGGAGAGACCTTCATCCTGCAGTGGATTGATAATGGTTGATGATGATCATGATGATGATAAAACTTTGAAGTTTAATGTTTTATTATTAAAAATCACATATGTAAATGGTTTTTTAAAAAAATGGAAATTATTTAATAATTAAAAATATGAAACCAATGTTTTATTATTAAAAATCACCATATATCATATATATGGAATTTTAATTTAAATATGCTTATTTTTAAAATAATTATTTATCTATTTATTCTTAGATATATAAATGTTCAGACATATATAAAGAAAAGGTAGACTGTGTAGTTTTTATAATTGATTTTATTCATGCTGAGCAATATGTTGAGCATACTTAGCATGAATAAAGTCAATTTTTAAAACTACATACATCTTTATAAAGGTCTGAACATTTATATGTCTAAGATTACAATTGCAAAGAAAAGAGATAATTTATTGAATGAATTACCTATTTATTGCTTAAAAGAGTAATCTATTACATATTATGTATATACACACACACATATAATAAATAATATTCAGTTTTTTATATATAAAAATAAATAAAAGAATAATATTTCTTGCTTATTATATATGTTTTTCTATTACAGGTCTCTGAAATAGCAAAGATACCACAAGATTTAAATAAAACTTGTGTAAAAACTGAAGCAATAAATTCAAGAAAGACAGCTTCTTTAGATTTATCTGTGGAATTACCAAAACTTATTAGTGTAGAACAATCAGAAGACATTCCACTTTTTCCACAAGAAATAATTAATTGTCAAGATGTAGTCAGTACCTCAGGGAGTTTTCTAAATGAAACTGATGAATCTTCTGTTTCTGACAATTTGCATAAAAATACAGGTGTTATGCAAAGCTCAATGAACTCTAATAATTTTAGCAATAGTAATTATATGTCTTCCAGTTCTGTGAAATCCATTTTTAATAAAAGTTCTGATCCATCTGAAACTGTTGATGATTCCCTTACAAGAAGCAGGTATAGGGGGAAACGAGCTGGTATATTATATCGGAGGAGTAAGTCTGATGGAGTAGCTCGAATGTTTCCTACTGATATCACTTCATCAGATTCAAAACCAAAATATCTCTATGAGGTTCTTTCAACACCTGATCCACCAAAAGCAAAATTAAAAAATCCAGTTTACCTTCTTCTTTCTGATGCACCTATTGCTAAACATATAGAAACTTTTGAAAAATTACAAGAAAAACATCCTAAGAAATCAGATGTGACAGATACCATTAAAAAGGGGGCTGGACTCACTGCTAAACTTATAGATGGCTTTGAAAGGCGGAATTCTGTTTCACGAATTACTCCAAGAATGGTGAGAAGTGGTAGAGGTATTAACGGATCAGATTTACCAGCCCGAAGAAGCAGAAGTTTAACTCGAGATCCTGGCCAATACCAGGATTTAAACCATGGCAGCTCTGGGATTGCAGAATATCAGTATTACAGCTCACGTTCTGCTACTCATTCACCAGAACGATGGGATTTAACAGATTCTCTTAAAAGCAGATCACCAGAAAAATTTCAAAAAGAGGTATGTAATGGTAACCTTATAATTAAGAGTATATATAAACTTTTTTAATGGTATATATATATAATGTTAAATTCTGGATATGTTATTATAAACTGTTTATTTTTTAATATATATGTAACTTTATAATTAAGAAGTATATATACATTTTGTTTCACAGTAGTTTGTTATGTATATAATCTTAAATTTTGAACATGTTATTACAAACATTGTATGTTCAGTATTATCACTAATCAATAATTCACTATAGTATATATAAAATACTAATAAAGATTTTAATGTATTTAATACAGTATATTGATATATCTAGAGTATTTATTGTACACATGTGGCGTAAATATCTATGTGTGTTTAGTAAATGCCTTATATATATATATTTAATATAGGGAGTGTACCAATGCTCTTAATTGATAAGTGTGATAAGAGAAAAATATTTAAAATTTCTATCTAGAACATTCTCATCCCAGATCAATTGATTTTGAGCTTTTGGCTCACTTCAATGAGAAGCTAGAATATTCAGACACTAGATCTAAAATATCATCTCAAAAACCAGAACTTATTTCATACGTAATATTTAAGTAGAAACTCTGAAATTTTCGGACATGAAAATGTCTTTAACTCCAGCTATCTAACTTAAATAGCTATATGGGACTGAACCAAATTCAGATCTACTATATATTAATAGCCTTAGCCAATATTGCCAAGGCCTTAAAGGCAAAATTATAATAATAAATAAAGTGAATTGTTTTCGAGTTTTTGGCTCATCTCAGCGAGGAGCTAGAATATTCAGACACTAGATCTAAAATATCAACTCAAAACTCAGCAATTATTTAATACATAACATTTAAGTAGAAACTCTGAAATTTAAGTTAGATAGCTGGAGTTGAAGACATTTTCTACTTAAATGTTACATATTAAATAAGTGCTGGGTTTTGAGTTGATATTTTAGATCTAGTATCTGAATATTCTAGCTCCTCATTGAGGTGAGCCAAAAGCTCAAAACCAATTGATCTGGGAATGGGAATGTTATAGATAGAGATTTTAAATATTTTTCTCTTACCGCCCTTATCAATTAAGAGCTTGTTTGAGCTATTGGTATGCTCCCTATATTACATATTTGTAAATATAAGCTCGTAAAAGTAATGTCACACTATATATGACTTGCTTTATTGATTTTATTATATATACATACACGCGCGTTTTAACATATGAAATAAACCAATTTTATCCACTTCACTCATACAACTTCCTAATTTCTTTTTATGTTTTTTTGTAGTTACTAGATTTTATTTTTTGTTAGATTTAGTAATTTTTAAAATTTAAATCTATTATATATATATCTTTAGCAAACTTTCATAACCTCATGTTCATATGAAATTAATATATTTAATACGGAAAATAATTTTTAACCAGTATACATACACATTGATGATAGAGGGAACATATATATATACTAAAGTTCTTTTCATTAAAAAAATAGATCTGATTTATACATATATTTAAAAAAATTCTAAAGGCATTTAATTTTTTTTTAATATAATTTTTTTTATCATGTCAAAAGTGAAATTTCACAAGGACACAATTGATTTTTATGTGTGAAAATTCTATTCGACATAATTTCTATCAAAATGATTTTTAAATTATCTAAGATTATTCAAAGTGAAAATCATTTGTACATGAGTTTTCTCAGTGTTAATGTATAATTGCAAAAATTGGACAATGACAAATAAATGGTAAAAAAAGGGATAGATGCCTATACAGTATGATGTTGCATATGTTACCTCATCAGTAAAAAAAAAAACAACAACAATGAATCGATTGTAGAAATTTAGTCTCATTAGAAACTGGAAAATCAAAATTCTAAGATAGAAATTACTATATTTTAATTATGTAATAAAAGATAATAATTTTTTGAAAAAAATTAATGATTTTTGGTAATATTGAAACAAAAGAAGGCAGTGAGTGATGAGACAGTTGGAACATAAGTTTGTGGGGAATAGATGAGAATGAAGAAAGTAGACAATAGTCATATTTCTGTGGTGATATAATTTGTAACTTTGTAATCAGATATTGTTTTTAAGCTAGTGATAGTTTACTCATAGCACAGTTGTGGATAATACTTAAAATAGAATGAATGAGAATTAACTTAATTATTTATAATACGGTAGAACTAATAGACAGTTATGATCAACATCTATGTAGTACTCAATATTACATTAATATAATTGAAAAATATAAACATTGCCAAGTTAAAGTTTCCATAAACTTGAATAATTAATAATATTTTATATAGAAGGGGAAAAGAAACAAAGTAATTTAAATAGATTAAAAATGGGGGGGGGGGGGATTAAGTAAAACTAAATGGAAGAATATCTAAAAAAAAAAAAAAAAAAAAGCTTATTTTTATTTCCAATTAATCTTGAGATACTGATGAGTTAGTTTTGACAATTATATCCATTTTAGCTAACTATTTATAACATGCTTTTTTTGCATAAATGTTTCAAATGTCTGGTTAAACTGAAGAACCTTTTCAAAAATAAAATATATTTTATAATCTATTGTTTTCACATAGGCTTCCTCTATAGTATCATCTCTTTATTTTAGTGCAAGTAGACCAAATTTCAGATAACCTTGCCTTTTAAAAATTATTTCATATTCTATTATTTTTAGATTCCTGTTCCAAATTATCAGATCATTAAAAAAGTATTTGATCAATATTCTTTCCCAATTTTTTTTTCCATTAAACCAACACTTAACTTCTCCAAAAATAATTGCATGAAGAATTTTTTTTTTTTTTTTCTTAATCTATCTTTAAAATAAACAAATTTAGGTAAGATTTAGATGTTGTCTCTCTTCTGTCTTGATTAATATTTGCCTAAATATATTGATTTTTGAAAATTTTTTAATAATCTCTTTTTTTTTTAATTTAAAAATTACCTGTATATACTAATGTGCATATACATATATAAAATTAAAGAAATTTTTGGAAAATATTATGACCAGTTCTCCATGTTTAGAAATTTCTATGATCAGCAGTTCAAGAATTCTGTTTACAGTCTTTAAAAAAGTCTATATTATTCACAGACAAAGAAACTCACTACAGAAGTAAACCACTGATGCTTAATAAATATTTTTCACATTAAACTTTTCATTCCTTTTGCATTGCTTATATTTAATAAATGTTTAAATAATTTGCTTCTTTTTTTTTTTTTGGACTTTTCATAATTTCAACCATTTAGCAGTCTTTTATAGCTATAAAATACAATTGTATTTTTTAATAACATATCTCCACATATACACTCTAATGCATTATAGTGTATATGTGGAGATTTATAAAAAGTAATATATATGAATATAGAAGGAATGCAAAAAAAAGTAAAGGAGAAGATATAAAATCAAAATAAGTTTATATTTGTGTAAACAAACAAGAAATAATATAATACAATTGTAATTTGCAGCTAAACTATCAGATATTTTAATAAGAAGCATTGTGAAAAGAGCAAACAAGAAACAAATTATTTAGAGATATTTTGGCTCTACATTTTGAGATTACACAACTTTAATCATTATGAAAGTATTTAAAGATTTAAATGCCTTTTCTTAATCAACATCTAAGATAAAAGGGCAATTACATAATTAATATGTTCACGCTTATAAATTTTAAGAAGAAATAATTAATGTTCAGATTTAGAAGGGAGTTGTGATACCTTATTTCAGCAATGGAGAACATATTTGCAAATAATTAATGAGATTAGTAGAAAAATAATTAAAAATGAGGATTAAGTAGAAAATGTTTAAAAAACCTTAAAATAAAATAAATAGAAAAATTAATTAAATTAATTTATTTATGTTATTAAAATAGAGCAAATAATATATATAAATGAAAGCAAGCTATTAATTGAATAAGAGGAAATTACCTAAAAGCAATAAATGATATACACCCAGATCTCATTTTATGTGGATTTATTTAATGCGATTTTGAAGTTATGCGATTCATGTTTCTTCTTAATATCTTTGTATGTGGTTTTTTTTTATGCGATAAAAATTATTAGATCAGAATTCGAGCTCCGATAATGCGCTATTACTTTAAATATTATAAATTTTGCACACTCATGTCATATTTAAAGTAATAGCGCATTATCGGAGTTCGACTTCCATCTAATAATTTCAATATTTTCAGCACTTTATAATAGTAGGTGTAATAGATTTTATGCAATAAAGAAGTTCATAATTCACTTAAAATCAGAATTTTCCCATTTTATATACACACATTAAATTTTACAAGACTATAATGTAAATCTGTTCAAACGTTATAGATGAAAAATACTATGTATGTTGTTGTTTTTGCATTTTAAATCACATTCTATTTTTGCTTTTTATAAAAAGAGTACATAATCAATTAATCATTTAGTGTCCGCAAGTTTATTTTTAAAAGGTGAGTAACAGCAGTGGGCACAATTAAATTTGACAATTAAAATCTGATTTTTAATTGTAATTAACAATTTAAAAATTACGTAACATGATCTGAAATTAAGGTGATGTGAAACGATGAAATTTGATTTTTAAACGGAATTGAAAATTAAAGACAAAAATAAGAATTTAATTTTTAATTGTTAGTTTTAATTAAATTTTGCCCAACAGTGGTGAGTCGGTGTCTTTTTATTATCGTAAGTCTAAGTTCTTATTTTTATTTTAAACTTTTAGTTTACTCTAACGGAGAGAAAAAAAACCCAAGAAAATTAATTTCTTTGGAAACAAAAATTTCAATTTTAGATCGCTTAGCGAAATGGGAAGGATCAACAGCAATTGGAAAACGTTTTAGTTGTATTTCCTCTTGACTTTGTTTAATGAGAAGCTACAGTACATCACATCACATCATGACGAATCTGATGTCTCAAATAGCGATAATGATTAAAATACCGTACATGTATGAAAAAAATGTAAATTACGCATAAAAATATATTGTTTTGAATAAAATTAAATACTGTAGTTAATAAAAAAAGTAAAAAAAGTTTGTCTTGTATCAATTTTTTTCAAATTTGAAATTTTTTATTAGTCATATTTTATTTTATTTTTTTTATGCGAATTTAAAAGTAATTTTACGTTGTTGCTTTGCTTTTATGTGATTTTTGGGAAATTACAGTACGTATCCCCCATTTTTCAAGGTAAGTTAAATATTTTTGTGCGATTTCTTATGTGTGCATTTTCTGAAGAAACCTATCTACTACATAAAACAAGACCCAGGTGTATATATATGCATGTCTGATACATTCTTGATATCTGTAAGGAATTTGAAAATGTGTGTCTAATAATCAATTACAATAGAAAAGGACTAGAATTGTATACATGCAATTCTGACATCTGATTCATTATGGGAATCTGAGAGCTGTGGAAGCAGTAAGCTATAAGATATTAAGTACCATGGCAGTCACTATTAGTAATTCCATGATTTCTTTAATTATAGCTAATTATTTATAAGTAAAATTAAACCAGGGCATGTTAGCTATTCAAAATAATATTTACTTAAAATTTTAAATTTATAGTGCTACTTAAAATTGTGTAAAAATAAAAATCTTTTATTAAAGATGTATGTTTTAATCTTAATATATAGATTTTTCAAGAATTCATTAACTGTATATATATATATACACCTGGGTCTCTTTTTACGCGGACTTATTTAACACGATTTTGAAGTTACGCGATTCATGTTTCACTGGAAGTCGATTTCCGATAAAGCGCTATTACTTTAAATAATAAATTTCGTGCACTTACGTTATATTGAAAGTAATAGCACATTATTAGAATTCGACTTTCATCTTAGTAATTTCAATATTTTCAGTGCTTTATAATAGTAAGATTTTATGCAATAATGAAATTAAAATCATGATTTCCACATTTTATGTATACACATATTAAATTTTACAAGATTATAATGTAAATTTGTTCAAACATTGTGCGTGTTAATTTTGCATTTTAAATCACATTCTGGTTTTGCTTTTTAAAAAAGAACATAATCAATTATTATTTTCTTATTAATGACACTAATCATTAACATGCTCTTAAATTCCAACGAGAGCTAAATGGTTGTATGTCTGGATATCGCGAGCTTCGTAAACAATTGATAAAATCATCGTCTCAAAGATTAATTACTAATTACGTTGTCACCAGAAAATCATAATAATTAAAACGTGTATAAAAAAATGTAAATTACTGTACTGTAAATTATGCATAAAAATATATTATTTTGAATAAAATTAAATATTATAGTTAAAAAAAGTTTGTCTTGTATCAATTTTTTTCAAATTTGAAATTTTTTATTAGTCATATTTTATTTCCTTTTTTTTTTTTTTGCACGAATTTTAAAGTAATTTTACGTTGGTGCTTTGCTTTTACGCGAATTTTGAAAAATCACAGACCGCATCCCCCCCTTTTCAATGTAAGTTACGTCTATTTTTGCGCGATTTCGTTTGCGCGTGTTTTCTGAGGAACCTAGCTATCGCGTAAAACGAGACCCAGATGTATATTGAAACAGTAAGATCTGCTTTGCAGATCTTCGTTTCACCTTTTTTTACCTATTTCCTACCCTCATACTTTAGTTTGAACCCCAATCTATCGTAGTGTGTCTGCAATGCACTTATATACCGAAAATCCCACCCAATTTTAAACCACGAGTACAACACTCGTGTTATATATAAGTATAACTCATTCCCAAATCAATAAAATGTTATGAATTATGTGTATGTTCACATAATTTAGATTTATTTAAAAGTAGGTTATATAGGTCATAATTGCGCACACACTGTGATATGTATTTTAAAACTTATGATAAAATTATAAATTGTTAGTTAAAATTATTTTGTTTGAATCTGTTTATAAAAATATATTACAGTCGTAATATATTTTTGATTTAAAATAAAATTCATATTTGTTAAGTAAATAGATTCAAATATTGAAATTTAAAAAGTAAAATAATTTTTTTTTGAATTTAAAATCACGCCATATATTTTCTGTTAGAATAAATGAGGGCTGGTAGGAACAATAGTTTTAATTATTATCTAAAAATACAGCAGATGTCCACTTAAGGTTTTCTTTCAATCAATAAAAGTAATTTTAATTAAATCAAGTTTGTAATTCAAATGTCGACAAGGAAGGTAACAATAGAAATTAATTAAAATTTTATTAAATTCCTTTAGAGATTCGGATAGGATTAATTACAGCTGATAAGTAAGCAATGTCCTAAATATTTTTGTAACGCTCCAGGGCAGTTGTATTGTTCAATTCCACTATAAAAAGGAGGGTTTTTTTTTTGTTCTTCATTCTAGTGATTTGCTAGTGAAATGATTCTAGTGAAATAATTCTAGTGAAAATATTTTTCGATCAAGATTTCAAAAGAATATTTTCTTGATATTTTAGCTACATGCCTGCGAACTTAAATTTGAAGCCGAGTTTTCATCTCCAAATTAATTGACCATATTTACAGTTTCACCTATGAATCACCCAACCTTCAAAATTGCTAACCTTGAAATGATGGAGTAGAGCCGGCAAGAAGGTTATTTTCCTCTCGGGAATGGCCGGCCGCTGCTCTAGACCATCGAAAGCTATCACATAAGGAACCCCGGATATGCTGCTGCTGCCAAAAATATGAACAATTCCAGATTTTGCTGCTGAAGTGTATAAAACCTGCCGACCATCAATCTACCTGCAAATACTTCTCCAGAGGTAACCCCAAATTAACCCAAGAGCTCTTGTGATTCCTAACTAACATGCTATAGCTATCTTAAATTGTTTTCTTTTATTTCATTTGACTTTATTATGTATTCCTTTAACGTGTTCTAATATAATCAACAGTTTTGCTCTATCCTTAGGTTAATATTTTCTATTTATTAATCTTTTATTTTATTATGATAATGTGTCAGAATAATCTTTGACAGAGTGAATTATTCCCTTTGTTGAAAGTAAGACGCTGCTATTAAGGCATATTTTAAATTTATAAATAATTCCCAATTTTATTATCTTGCAAATCACTCGTTCGAGGGCTATTCTAATCTTCTTTAATATATATAATAATCAAATAGTTTAAAATCTACATTTTATTGATTTTAACCTAATATGAGAGTATGTGCGAGGTCAATGATTAAAATTTGCCACAAATGCATGATTGCGTCAATAAATCTATACTTTCTTTTCAAACCCGCAAGCATGCATTTTCCTAGTTTAAAATATTCTACTTTAAATTCAAAGTTTCGTATTTGACGTCGAGAATGTGCGGACCCCTTTTTAATAAATTTCTTGGAATTTGATTGGGCATTTTTCCCAATCTAAGTGAATCCATCTTGTATGTTTTATATACATTAGACTAGTATTGCTGGTAAATGAATTGGTTATTGAGACCGCTTTGTTTTTCATTCCAAGGAATTTAAACGGCCAAGTCCGTTCCCTTTTCGTTTCCTGCAGTTTCCAGGCAGAGTGTGTACTCAAATGTCACACCCGGGAATTAGACGCAGTCGTCACCCAGTCGCTAAGTTTCAGCTGTCCGTGATAACACATTCCTATGGGTCAGCGGCGAGATGCCCTTTGTAGTCATTCCAAATATTCACTATTGTTTTATTTATATATTTATTTTACAAAGCATCCATGATTTAAATGTATCACAACCTCCATCCTTTAATAAATTCATTATTAGCAATACCGACCTCCCCTCTGCTTTAATTATAATTTTAAAATAAATGCCTTGATCACATTTCCACTTTATTGCTTAGTAAGCTTTTGTTCGTGCTATTCTCGAAATCAATAAATAGTCTATAACCCTTAATTTTAAATGTTTTATTAAACTCTTATAATTGCTCAAAGCACCTCGCACATGTTCCCATCTTTTTTAAGCACATTATCGTAATATTATATTAGCCCGAGGGATAGAGTATATCTTCTTTAAAACCTTTTTGTCATTTAATTGAATGTAATGCCAACCATTATTTAATAAGCGTCCCTGTCTCATATAAGCAGACAGTGGTGTTATATATATAAATAAATCTTTGAAATCATTTAAAACTAATTTTGATCTTTTATTTTATTGATTCCTATCACTGTCTCGGTCTATATATCTATTTTCTACATTTCTTTTGTACATCCATAGACGTTATTTAGCCACCCAAACTTATCTTAGTATAGAGTCTCTTTGTTTCTCCCTGACCACCAGGCACCGGTAAAAGGTTATACTAGTAGTAGCATCAGATGCGTTATCACGTAAGTGGCGCTGTGAAATTTGGACTTTAGATTCGAACTTAGTATATCTAGAAGGCACCCCCTCCTAGAATGTTCAGTTACGTGTTTGGGGTTTGAATTCTGCAATGTGTTAGCGAGATAGACGATTCTGACCATTACAATATATATATAAAGAGGATCCACATTGCTTAAATGTGCATTCTTCATCCTCTGTAGGATTATAATTAAATAATTATAGTATAATATGATTAAAATTTCTTCTTCACAAAACAAAAGCTTGACATAACTGAAGATACAAAACAAATCATTTCATAATGCAAAAGTTAAAAATGTGCAAATGATTTTAAGATATTACTATACTGCAATCATTTTTTAATAACATAAGAGCAAGTATATAGATTTTTAAATTTTAAGCATATTTCACAGTTTAGTATTACTGTTCTTAATTCTATTGAATTGCAAATATATATATATATTTAAAAATAATATAAAATCTTAGAGTTGCATCACCATATTTATAGGGTAAATATTAAATTAAAAGTGATATAAAGAAGAAGAAAAAGAAAAGAAAAGATAAATGTAATATTTAGTGATATTTGTATATAGTTTTTAAAGGACATTTTTCTGTTATAACAGTATAACATCAGAATATTTTTAACTTCAATGGAAATTTGACATATCCATATTAAATATGGAATTAGAAGTTTACTTGCCATTTGGAAATATAATATCTATACAATAGATGATACCACCAAAGTATAATTGAATATTGTAAAAAGTATATTGTGAATAAAAATTTAGCAAAAGTTTATCTATATGAAAAATATTTCTAATGGGATTATATTTTAAAACAATTGCTTAATATCATATACTGGGCCTCGTTTTTCATTTTAAGTTGTTTCAAAATAATCATATGAAGGCTGAATCTGTGAAAAATGGGAGGTGTTAATAACTTTCCTTGGATACCATCGCCAATATCACTGCAGGATTTACTTTTATATATGAATATTAAATATATTTACTTAGTACATCACCACAGCTAAACTTCAGTTAAAAGTAGGCTATGATTATGGAGACTCAAGGTCTCTGAAAGTGCTTAGCGATATAACTTGTAAGAAGATTGAGACAAGCTTCACTTTGTTGCATAAAGCGCAAGCTAAATTATTTACTACTCAAAGGTGAAGTAGAAAACTAGTATTTTATTTCGATTATTAATATTGTATTATATGTTCATATATATATATATTTAACATTATAAGTAAATAAACACAAAACTTTAAGTTTTATGTGAAAATTAATTAATAAAAATAAATAGATTTAAAAATACAGTGTTATGACCCCCCCCCCTCTATTTGTTAACTTTATTAAAAGAGAAAATAAAAAGTTAAACATTTATTTTAAAAACTTAAGCACTGGTCCCCTAAACATTTTTTTAAAAAAAACTTAAGCACTGGACTCCTACCCCCAAATAATTTTTTAATTTTTGAGCTGTTATGAATTTTTTAAAAAAAAATAAGCTGTTTCTAAAATCTAAATTAATGAATGCATTAGAGGCTGTGGTTAAATGTGAACTCAGTATTCATTTATTCATTAATAGAGCTTTATTTTATCTTTATTATATGGATGTTGGATTTTAATGCTTTAATAAAAACAGGATAAGAAATTTATTTCAGTTATTAATGTTTAAAATTTATTAACTTTAAAAGAAAATTAAACATTGTTTAAAATGAAAAAGTTATTTTTTTTTAATTTAAACTTCAATTAAATTTTTATTACCAAAGTGATTTTTATTTTATATAATGTTTTATTTTTAAATGATTACCCACTACTTTGTAAAATAAATTTTACTTGTGGACTCCCATACACTATTATACTATGCATAATGTTTTAAAATCAATCACATTTTTTTATGCATGTAAATATGCTATTTTTTTTTTATGCTTGTTAATTGTGAAATGGTTTATTTTGTTAGCTTTCTCTTCATTATGCTTCCATTTTTTTTAAAGCAAAAAGCAAATTTATCATGTTCTACAACCAGTCGTATAAAAAAAATATATTATTTGAAATAATGGTAGAACTTTTGTTGCTACTTACGTAGTATGCCTGCCTCAAGCTTGCCATCCATTTTTCTTTTAAATAATCCATTTTCAGGGGCTTCTAAGTTATCATATTCAACGTTTACTTGTTTTTTTATTTGTTAAAAAATGATAAAGAAACACAAAAGTCAGGTTGCAATCAAAAATTTTTTGAATGTAAATGCAGTAAAGAAAATAAAACATGATTAAGCAAACTATAATGAATGTGGTTATTCATGTCAGTGGACAGACATCACTTTTCAGATGGGCACTATCCTGTAATTTTGAAAATATTCCACTGCATCTTGTTCTGTCGATAGAAGAATCCAAATTTTAATCATACTTTCAAAAAAGGAATGTTAAAAAAATAATGCTAATTTCAATTAATTAATGTTAAAAACATTACAATAATTTTAGCCTCATATTAAGTGTTCACCACATGTTAAGGATTTGCCATGTGTTAACATTTGAACATTATGTTGTGAATGGAATTTATTAAAAAATATATTCAAATTTTTTAAAATTAACATTCAATTTAAAATACATTAGTTAATTTTTTTTTTTTTTTGAGTTAACAAGCTACACATATTTGAAAAAATAATTTTGAGAAAAAAAAATGTAAACAAATACTTCGACACTGAAAATGGATTATTTAAAGTAAAATGCCTATGTATTTTAAATTGAATCTTAATTTTAAAAAATTTGAACACATTTTTAAATAAATTCTATTCACAACATAATTTTCAAACATTAACACATGGTAAACCCTTAACATGTGGCAAACAGTTAGTACATGGCTAAGATTAGTATAATTTTTTTTAACTTTCCTTTTTTGCTTTATCATTTTTGGAAGTATGATTAAAATTGGAAATCTTATATTGACAGAACAAGATGCAATGGAATATTTTCTAAATTACGGGATAATCTAGCCCACCCAAAAAGTGATGTCTGTCCTCTGACATGAGTGACCATGTTTGTTATAGTTTGCTTAATCATGCTTTATTTTTATTTTCCTTACTGCATTTACATTAAAAAACTTTTCAACTACAACCCTTTGGACTTTTGTGTTTCTTTATCATTTTAATAAATAAAACAGTAAATATTGAATACAATAAGTTAGTGACAACCTTATTGTTTATACCATGTGTTGGAAGCCTCTGAAAATAGATTATTTAAAATAAAAAATGGATAGCAAGCTTCTGACAGGCATGCTATGTAAGTACCTTTTTGCTTATGTAATGAGAAAAAAATTGCTATATATTTCATTCATGTTTCTAAACGAACAAGTATTTTTAAATTTGAAAATAAAATTGCCAAATATTGAATTATCTGGGGGGGGGGGTAGCAATTTTAAAAGATTGAATTAGAAAAATGTTAACTTTTTTTTTTATAATTCATAATTGTATTTTTTTTATTTTTATTTTACATAAAACCTTAATTTTTGTACTTAATCATGTTTGTGTTTGTGGGTGATTTTTAGTATATAAAACATGCAAATTTTTCTGGAACCAATCAGACATTAAAAATGAGGGATGCCTAAGCAATCTTTATATAAGTATATAAAAAACATATACATATAAGATGTAATATGTTGGATTATTTCCATCATTTATGAGTGAATGTTGAATGTATAGAAAATTTTAAACTTTATTTAAACTTTCCAAATACAAACAACTTGTTAGTAACAACACACAAATTGACAATACAAGTTAGTAATTATATGTTTCGAGTAGTAGTATTCTCCACTCTTCTTCAGGTGTTGCTGGCCTATATGCACAGTGACAATATTCACTTAGAAGTTGAACTTGCACCTTTAGATTCTTGAATATTGAATTTAAGGCAAACGCTCTACCAACTGAACTATTCTGTCAAAGGCAACATAGTAGAAATTTCATATTTTATATATGAAGATTGGTTCAAATCCTCCCGAGTCCTTCAATTTTTTTTTATAATGAGACTAATTATTTTTTTATATTTTTTATTATTTCCTAAGAGCAAGATTAATTAGAGGCTTCCATACATTGTGTATTGCCACACTGAGTTGACTTATAGGATTATTTACCATTGTCATATGAACAGCTTCCTTGAATTTTCTTTTATGCATTTTTTCTTCTTTATCCAATATCTTTGTATTTTCCCACATAAGCATATGGTCATTAGTGCATACATAATCTGCTATGGTAGACACATCTGTTTTTTCTCTTTTAACCATTAGTTTGTGCTCCTTCAATCGCTGTTCAACAGGGCAACAAGTCTCACCAATGTATTTCCTTCCACATTCACATGGTATTTCATAGATGAAGTTTTTGTTCTTTAGCATTTCCAGTTTAGGCTTAGTAGAAGTAAGCATTCCTCGAAGTGTGGTATGGCTTTGGAAAGCAGTTCTAATGTTATATTGATTGCAGATTTTCTTTAATTTGTCTGCTATGCCTGGTATATGGATACACTACCATACCAATAACTGTTTTCTCCTTTGGTGTCTCTTTGTGTTGTCTATTGAAGGTTTTTCTGATGACTGCTGATGGTAACCATTCTTCATAAGCATTTGTTCTATATGAATCTTTTCTTTTTCCAAATCACTGGTTTCCTTTGCTCGGTTCCATAGTGATAGTACAATTCCTTGTTTAGTGCTTCTTGTGTGATTGGATGTTTATGCCAAGTATTTGCTAGTGTGTGTTGGTTTCCTATACACTGTTGTTTTTACTTTGCCCTGAGGGAGTCTTGTCACAAGAACATCCAACATATCACATCTTATAATATACCATCATTACAAACCTTCAGACAAATACATACACATATATTTAAGAATTGTTGATCAAACTGATATGAAGGATTGAGATACATGATGCATCACTTTGTTAATCAATAATTATCTTTTGTTATTTAGGTCTTCATACCTAAGGGTAAATTATTTTTAAAACATGAAATTCTTTTTATATTCTATCATTCCAATCATCAAAAAATCATGAATTCAACATCTGCAGGTATAGGATTATTATCTTCCCCTAAAGTTAATATTTTATTTCATAGAGATAATTAAAATGCCTTTTAGTAGAAATTGTTTATATATATATATATATTCTATTGTGATTTTCTTGCATTTGAGTTATAAAAAGATTAAATGTTCTATGTCTGGTATAATAGGATTTTCACATTTCTAATTTTAGTTATTTGCTGGTCTGGTAATCTGGAATGTAATTAAAGTTAGGGACTATTGTCATTAATGAGGTTAAGGCTTCTAGTTAAGCTTCCAAGACTCTGCAAAGATTCTGAAACATGAGTAATTTGTGTTTATATTTTTTACAAAGGAGTTGAAATAAAGTTTATTCAAGTTTAATTATTTGAAAACTTTTTAATCTGGATTAATATTTATTTATTATAAGAGTTTTTAAATTGTTTGTGATTATAAGTAATAACATTTTACATCTTAGAGATTTTATGATATTTCTTTAAAATTTAATTTTTAAAAACAGAAGTAATTTTGTAATATATATATTAAATTCTCTATCTGGAAGATTGGTGTGAAATTAGACAGTAGAATTTTTCAATCAATAAATGGGAATCGCCATGCATGGTGGTAGTTTGCAGTTGTTTCTAAGTTCTTAATTCAAGTTATTTTAGCATTTCATTATTTAGAACTGCATCATAAATTTTATTATTTCGATTTTATATATATATTTATTTAAGAAGTTTGAGAAGGAAAGAAATTATTAATTAAATAAACATTTTGAATCAGCATGATTTATAATATAGATCTAATTAATCATAAATAAATAAAATTGTTTTTTTTTATTTAAAAACACATGTTGACATTTCATTAATGAAATATATTGGTTTATAATTCTGTTATTTTGTACATATATTGTACTGATCAAAACAGTCTGCTCACACAACAAGACTCAAAATCCAAGCAAAAGTACCTCGAATCCGATCATGCTCGAGATACACAGGTCTGGAGCAATCCTGGAATTCTAATTTATTTGCCTATTCTTCAAATCTCTGACCCTATGAACAATAATCCCGATGATACAGCACAATTATTTTAATTCCAGGCTCGAAAACAGCGGTAGAGCATAAGATCAGACTGATGATGATGATTGAGATAAAAGTAGCCCAGGAATTACATTTATTACAGTTATTTATTAATGCTAAGCTATTAGCTAAAGAAAATAATTCTAAATGTTAACTAGAAGAAAATAATAATTCAAAAACCAGTATTTGCATGAAATAAATATTTAATAAAATGTTAAGAAAACGCATATATATATATTACAAAATGTTTCACACTTGGGGTGACGTTGTTTATTTACAAAACTTGGGATTTGTTTTTTTTATAAAATCCCCTTTACATTAAATTATTGAACGGATATAATTTTATGGAGTGTATTATAGCTTGTGCGGGGTTAATATGCCAATTTAAAGATGTTTTCAGATATAATGCTGTGGATGCACAAAACAAATATAAAAGATCATGACAGGTTGAAATAATTAATGATATAAACGGTAGTTTGTGATTTAGTAGTAAATGATTTTGGTAAACAAGCAAAAATATACAATCTTAATCATTTATCTACCTTATGAAAATCATTATATATGTTTTTACTGGCATTGTTTGGAAAAGGCATCTTTGGAACTTATACATAAGGAACAAACAATGTGCTACATTTATGAGAATAAGTAAATTATGCAATCATTAATACAAATTGATTTACATCTATGGGAATCAATAACGATTTTAAATGAAAGCAGTTTAACTCAAAGAACTGAATGTATTTTACGAAATGAATCATTATTTTTCAACATATCATTGTGACTAAGTAAGGTTAGACAGACAGAGATCAAATTAATGAGAAGAGTAATGGTACTAGCATACAATAAAGAAATCCAGCCCTCATGGCGGTTCTGGATATTTTATCATTTTTAGAAGAATATTTGAAACGAACTTAGATTCGGTACGTTCGCGCGTTCTGGCGTAACAGTACTGAAAATGGCGAGGTTGGGTTTGAAGGCCCAGAGCCAGCTGTATGGTCATCCGGAGCACAAACAAAACCTCATACCTCAAGTTCCACAGAAAGTAGCACATACTTCTGATTATGAATGGTTTGGAGAAAGGTACATAGGTAGCTTCGGACTTCCGAAGTTTCCACATGACAATGAAATGGAAAGGATAAAATATCATAATAAGGGAAAATGTATGCCATCAACATTATTAGAGATGAATATAATCAATATATAAATATATTTTAAAGCATGGAAATATTCTAATCTTGGCACGATGATCTGTTTTAGTTATGTATCATTTAACAAATTATAATGAATAATATCTCTTTTACTTATAATGTTAAAGTAGCAAAATTTATATTAATTTTGATTCCCATATACATTTTTAGTAACAGAACTAACCCTCCAGCAAATGGCAAGATGGGATGATAACAATATTAAGGTTCACAATCTTTTAAATGACAATTTGGGAATAAATACTAAAATAAAAATATGCATCCACAATAAAATATTTTAGATAAGAAAATATAAATAAAAGATTCAAATATAAAAAACAACATAGCAAGTGATTTCTGTTAAAATGAACAAAACTTTACTAATAAATTTTAAATAAAGCCCCTGTTTCTTTCTTCCTTAAACAAATAAAATAAATCCTTATTACACTCATGAGGTTGAATGATAGGGCATATTAATTAAAGAACATAAATTGTCTACATATATAATATGAATAAGTTAAAAATATCTAATGGAGCTGCACAAAGTTATATATATATAAGAGTTCAAACATAAAAGATAAGTTTAAAATTACACTAAAATAGTAGGGATTACAGAGAAAGAGAGAGAGGGAGGGGGGGGGGGGGGGGGGGGGGGGGGGGGGGGGGGAGGGAGAGGGGGGGAGAGAGAGAGAAAGTTCAAGAACAAAATTAGCAGAAGTTATACACTAATACATTAATGAAGTCATAGCTTTATTACATATTATACAAATTTAAAGCAGCTCTTCATTAAATAAGGTTACCTCAGGAAAGCACAATATAGCAGGCAGCAGTCAGGGTCAGTATTTAGATGGTCATCTTGTGCAAATGGTCAGATGGGTTGAACATGGCAGCATCAGGCAAACAGTCTCTGAGAGACCTGAAGAAAAGTGCTTCTTCCACTCAAAGTTCACAGCACCGAACTGGTGTTAACTTCTTAAAATTTGACGATCTCTTGAATCACTTTCTCTGAAAATTTACCTACTGACTCAAACGTGCTGAAAGAATTTATTAACTAACTGACTTCTTTTGTTCTATGGGCTCTTTTATACATTTTTTAAAACCCCCAAGAATGTTATTTTCCTTGCCCACAGCTATCCCTGTAATCTCTTGATTTTAATTTAAAAAAATATTTAATTAGTAAAAATATTTTAAAGATAAGGCTCAAAGTACCTTTTAAGATATTTTAAATTTGCAAATGAACTAACAAAAAAATTCCTCATAATTTTAATTAAGATTTATAATTCTAATTGGTGAAAATAATTTGAATACAGATAAAGATCATTTCAGCTTATTAACGATTTCAAAAGTATTTTGAGCCTTCCCCATTTTTCTTTTTGTTTTTAAAATCCAACACTTTAATTAAAATACATATATATATAAATAATTTTCAGCAATAAATATTAATAACTCATTGCTTTGTTCATATATATATATATATGCACCATGCACATTACTATTTTAAAATAGTTTTTATATCTTTTATTTAATTATTACAATACAGTGTATGGGTGAAATGACATATCTAAAGTGAGGTCTGAATTGCAGGCTCCACAGGTAGGTTACTATGGTTGGCAAAGCTTGAATCTCGATATGATTAGACATTGACTGCATCAATATATATATATATACACACACACTCGGTATATTCATTATGATATTAGAATAGAAGCATACTAATGATAATTTTTCAAATAGGTTAAAATTATTATTAAGATAGTAATAATGAATTTATATATATATGAATAGTGAATAGAATAGTAAAATGAATAGGATTTGAAATATATTTATTTTAATATTCAAACACACAATAATTAATAATTATTTAGCAATAAAAATTACACTTGATAAATGACTCAGTAAAGATAAAAGAATATAAAAAGTCTAAGGCAGTTCATAAATTTACATATTTATTAATATGTTAAGAGGTTGGCTATTAGTTAGAGCAGCGAGAATTGTATTTACTAAGTTTATCATGTATATAAATCAGCATTTATTTTTATAGCGTTTGTATACAATTGTATTAACACTGCAAAAACGTTTGCACAATTTGGCTTGAAAGGCCGATATGAATGTAAGTTTATCATGGTAATACCATTATAACTTCAGGGAGAAAAAAAAATCCAAAAATAGTAAAACAAAAGAGAAAAAATTGGAAATGTGATTGCACTGACACACTTCCATTGTTATAATTTTTGCAAGCAGAGTGATTGATAGCAAAAGAGGTTCTTATTGACTTGGTCCTATACTAATTTAAATAATGAAAATTTTAAAATTAAAAAAAAAAAGAAAATGAATGAATAAGTAAAGCAGAGAGTAGATAGGACAGAACTATTTATAACGGAAAGAATATATAGTTTCAGATAACCAGTATGATTTTTTATCTATATTAATGTTAAACATCTTAACAATAGAAAGAGCTTGTTAAAATCTGCAGTGTAACTGCAAATATTAAGAGGATAAAACAACCTGTCTAAAAAAATGAATGGCAATTACTGCAAGCTACTACAAGTATCGATCAAATGTTACAGTCTAGATAAAACAAGAATTCAAAGCATTTACTGTAATATACAAACAAGGGTAGTTAGTTAAAATAATATTTCATAAGTCATCAAACATACAGATTAAAGAATGTATAATTGTGGGCCACCATGTTGTTGTTTTTTTTTAAGGTTTTTTTCTTTCAGTTTAACTCTTATTAAATTCCAAATTGTTTTTGATGTATTATGATTAATTATAATAGCTTGCTTTTCTTACATGACAATTTATTTTGTGTGCACTTTTTATCTTTTGATTGCAAAATATTTTTGTCTTAACAATATTATTGTGATAATATATTTCAAAAAGAGCACATTTTGAAAAAATTTACAGCCAATTGATTAAAATTGCTTTTTTTTTTTTTTTGGAAAACTAAATAATTATGTTATGTTTGTATACATGAAAATTAATAATCAGAAAATAATAAATTCTTAACAACAGCTATATATATATCAATAAATATTTTTTATACATTAAAAGCCCTTTTCAGCACCTGATTTGGTGCCCTTTTCAAATGTTAGTAATCTATTATGTTAACAAACTATTTTCGTCATAAAACCATCTAGTGTTCAATAATGAAATTAAAGCAAACAATAACAATATAAATCATTAAAATAAATCAAAACCCTCAATCACTATAGTTACTATAGTACAGCACAGTTGACAAACAAATATTCTTAACATCAAACATTAAAAATTACCTGAAAACTCTTCCAAATTCAAGGTAAAATTTATTTAAAAATAATTTAGTTATCTAATATAATTAGTCTATATCTTTTCCAAAATAAGTATAAGATATTTATAGCAACTACAACAAAACAGTTTTCGAATAGAAACGTTGTAAAATGGCGATCGCCAATAACAACGAACAATTCGCTAGTATAAAAAAATATCAATAGAATTCCCCAAGTTATCTTTAAATAACACAGCTATAAATAGCACATATGCAAGCGTTACAAAAAATTCAGCAACCACGAGTGATAAAAAAGTTCAAGTCAAAACTTTAGCAAAGCAAATCCATATTTCTGAATGTCAAACATAAATGATATTCAAGATTTAGATTTAAAAACACAATAAATTATCCCCCCCCCCCCCCTAACAGATTGGACAGCAGAAACTTTAGCAAATATTTCAGAAAAATACAACAACTCCATCGCCCAGAGTTTATTTAATTCATTTAAACATTTTTTTTCACCAAGATCGATTGTAATATCTACCACAGATTCCAACTGCTCACTATATCGGTTCCCTTGCCAATCACTCTATGAGGCACTTACAGCACATGAGTTATGGCAAACAATATCTAGAATAGCCGATCTCATAAATCCTAGATACATAGCTATTGAGTTTTTTTAAGTAAATCAAAAGCAGCATTTTCTAACTTTAATTAAAACAATAGGTAACTATGTCTTAGTATCAGTAGATGAAAACAAACAAAGCATCATTACTGGAATACTCAAAAACACATACTTCAGCTACACAATTCAAGATTTCCAAAAAATGATGCAGCCCTTTGGCAAGGTAATATGCCTCCAAGAAATATACTCAAAAGACATCCCTATACCAATAGCAACAAATAACTATGAATTCAAACTAAGGCTACACAAAAACATTGATCCAAACTCCATTCCACACAGATTAGATCAAGAGGCTATGCTATGCCTCTACATAAGGGGACTAAAACCTAAATGTTACTCATGCAGACAGAGAGGACATCTAGCTATTCAATGCAATGACTTTTCTAGCCAGCAAAAAAGCCAGAACAATGAACCACACCCTGTCAGCAACTTCACAATCAAGAAAACATCAATACAGTCACAGACAAAATGAAAACTAATCTACAACAAGATGAAAACAGGAACAAACCCACACAAAAAAAATAAAATAAATCATACTACAACTGAAGTTAACATAACTCCCACCACTTCTATAAAACAAACACACTCAACCAATAATAACGCATACAACCAACCTATTTCACAACAAGAGAAAGATGCTGAGATCGATTCAATGACCATAGAATCAAACTCATTCCCTTCATCCAATGAAATCTCCAATTCAGAAATAAAAAGATACCTCATATAATAATTAATAAAACCTCAACATAAATTATGGAAACAATCACACCACCCATGACAATCATCGAAACACCCACACAAGAAAGCAAAAGAAAAACAGGTCATCCCAAGACAAAATCTGACAATAAAAAAATTAAAACTAACAACAATGAACAAATATCAGACATATCTGATCTCACAGCTGATAGCAACATACACATGGAATTCAGTAATCCTCAATTAAATATTAATCCAAAAACAAATTCACTTCTCCATGGAACATCGTATGGGACTCACTCATCAACTACACAAACCAATCCTCAAGATCAATGACATTTACAAATCAAATAAACAAAATACACTCAAGTTTACATCATAGATCCACTAATAATATCATCATCATCTAACTCAATAATCAAACTAAAGAATGAAAATAAAAATAACAGCATTTAATGTTAGAGGCATTAATTCAGTCTCAAAGTTACACCAACTTAACAGATGGATAAACATTGTAAAACCACATGTACTCAGCCTTCTTGAAACAAAAATATACAGTGGCTTCCATATAGATCCTTCAAACTATCTAAACAAACATGGTTTTTGTGCCTGTTCACAGGATGCCTCATCATCATCAGGGGATAGTGGTATGCTTATTGCTCCCACTAGTATATTTTCATCATTTAAAATTATATACATAGACTCAAAGTTACTAATTGCCACATTTCACAACCACGTCACAGCTATCAACATAATTTTTGTCTATATTCTTCCAGGTCCCTCCATCATATCACATATCATTCTCACAATTATCTCTTTGTTACCATCAACTTCTTATCCAATTATCTTAATGAATGATTTTAACATGAATGATAATACATTTGCATCTAAATGACTTCACCAGCTAGCCCTAACACTTATGGGTGGTGAAGGGTTTCTCCCTTTAAATTCAATCTCATTTCATAATAGATTTGCAACACTCATTGATTTGTGATTTTACTCACCAATGCTACATCGTTTAATTGAAATAACTATAATCCTCCTTCTCCATTCTCCGATCACTCAGCACAGACACTCACACTAAATCTAACAGGTATACAAACAACTTCAACTCCACTAGAAAAAACAATGCATATACTCCTTCCAACATCAACAACAGATGTTTTATTTTTGGAAACATATATTATGCTATGAAAACTTGATGCAATTGTACTTGATCCAATCCAAAAGTATTTAGCATTCATTAACATACTCTCATTTAACCTTAACCATTTAACACACAATTCACCCCCACCCTCTCATCTTCTAGCAATAGCAGATGAAATACACAAGCGGATCACCATGTGCCAACCAATACAAAACTCTCAACAGAATATATACAAACTCACACAAATATATAACAATACATGCAATATTAACTGCAAAAAGAGAAAAATCTGCCTTTGTCAACCTCATACATGGTCTAGAGGTTACATTTGTTGGGTCCTCGGACATCCCCCAACATTGAGAGTCCCCATGGCAATACAAGTTGAAGGAGTACATATGCTGGCCAAAACATGATACAGCCTATTTTTCAGCACTTTAAGAAAAAAACTCCAGGAACAACAATTTTTTATTTTCACCCCCACATAACTATTTTGGACCACCAGAAACAGATGCTCCATTTAACCCTGGCCAGTTTGCAGCCAAACTTGCCACTATCGACAACACATGTCACTCCCAGAACAAACGGCATCCCTAAGTTTGTTTTCTCACACTTAAGCCAATTTACTACACAATATGTATGTAATCTAGCCAACTACTTGTCACAGAAAATTTACGACATCAAAGAACTAAATACCAAAGCCATCATACGTTTTAATAAAAAAACCAATTCCCATATCAACACTCACCAACCTTCGGCCTATTTCTATGGGAACATTAGGCATTAAGATCTTGGAAAAAGTCATTAAAGACCAACTTGAACAACATATACTCCCACTAATCTCACCCTTCCAGTTTGCTAAAAAAGAGTCATCCACAGGACAGGCTGCACTACTTTTCAAAACAATCATGACTACAGTACAAAAACAAAAAAAGTACGCACCAATTGCTGTCCAATTAGACATCGAGGCAGCTTTCGATTCAGTGCCAATAAAAATACTACTAGATAAACTAGCTAACACCACCATCCCTCCTACCCTACTCTATGTAATTGCTAATCTTCTTAATAGAAGTGTAGACAAATCACCAACATTCACACCCACTCCAATCAATCTCACAAGGCTCACCTTTAAGTTCCCTCCTTTTCACCTTTTACATTGATCCACTCATAAGAAAAATTCAACAAAAAATACCAGGAATTCAAATCCCACACACTTGACAGTATATTCCATGTATAGCATACGTAGATGACATCACCATCTTTCTAAAATCTCCTAAACAATTTCCAATATTACAAAAAACACTAGATGAATAGACTTCTAACTTTAAATTACAATTCAACCTCAATAAAACAGCAGCCTGATTTATATAGACAACCAAGTCTTATACAAAATTTTTTTAAGGCAAACCTACTACTTTTCTCAGCTTTTCATTTTATATGGGGGACTAGCACAATGAGACAAAACATACAAAACAAACTACTAGAAACTGTAACAAAAATCACAACCTCTCTTTCAAAGGCCTACCTCTCTATTTACTTCAAAGTCCAATTATTTAACATGTTCATTAATACAAAAATTACCTATTTTTCTCCCATAATAAAATTTTCAAAACATTTCACCTTGAAAATATCATCGCTTTGCACCAAGCTACTATGGGGGGGAAAGCTGTTGCAATACAGCTAAATGCCTTAGCAGAACACCCACTAACAATGGACTAGGCCTTCACACTATTCACACATTTCACATACAAAAAACAGTTAACCTCCTAGCATCAACCATAAGGCAATTCCCTACACTTTCATGCTTACTCACAGTCATGCCAACAGATACACCACCACCATCCTCCGAATATATACCATCCCTCATACAGTCCGTCACAAGCATATCTAATCAAATAGACATTCAATCCACAAACAAATACACATACTGGAAAATCCACAACTTATTATACCCAGATGTCTCCGAAGAAAACACACCAATGCTAGGAATCAACAACCGTCAATTACTAAGAAGGTTCAGAAAATGGTCATTGGAGCCTAAATATTTCGATTTCATCTTGAGAATAAATCTACATGCACTGCCAACGTCATATTTTCTTTACTTTCGATATCTATACACTAACATTGATTTCTTCTGCAATCTTTGTCACAAAGCAGAGGAAACACAACAACACATTTTATACTTGCCAAGCTCTATCTAATACATGTAAAGTTATGCTTGATATCTATCAGTGACAAAACATATCAATAAGAAATATCATGGAATCATATAAAAAAACTTCTACACCCACAGTACGAGCAGTTACATTCCTATTATATGCATACTGGTGCACTGTTGCACCTTCACATTTGGAAATAACCCCCGATGACATCCGGTCACCTTTACAAACAAACTACAACAATTAAGGGCCCGAGATTACAAAATTACTCCTCCAGACATCGTAGCAGCAACATGGTCACTTATAAAACAACCTTCCAACCTATAATCAGAGTACATTGGCTCAAATAACCAACATCCATTCACATATCCATAAATGCAACAATAGACATTGCCCATTCATCCAGACATTTTCCAAGCAATTGCATAATATTGTAAACACAAATTAATTAATAGACCACAGTGGTCATACCAACAAAAAAATTACAAGGACCTCTGTAAAATACAAGCAAACTCATAAAAAGTAGAACTATCCTAATCAATAAACTCAAGCCATGATTGCCCATGTAACACAATGCAATCAAAATTTGTAAAATCTATGTAACCTTTTTGAAGAATCAATAAAGATATATCTTTGAAACATAAATCAAAACTCTCATATATAAATCTATAATTACAAAATAATTGATTATATCATAACAATATAATAAATAAATTACATGCATTTTTTTTACAATTATATATATGTCATTTTATATAATTTTCCATTCATTTTTAATTAACCAATTATTTAACCAAATTTATAGAAGTCTTGCAAATATTCATACAATTATTGAAATTATTTTTTAATAGACTATGTTTCATATAATCTATCTTCTTTTTTGGATCTTTGATTGCAATTCTAAATATTTAATACTTTTTCTAGCATCTATTCTATGCCCATATTTCATGCAATAAATGTATAATACAGATTTATCATCTCTTCTATTAATTGCATTATTATAGTTCTCTTCTAATTGTTTGCCATTATGCCCCAAAAATAACTCTATTTTTATAAATTTCACGCCATGTAATTTTATATACAATTCCTTTTGTATCATATATCATCTCTCAACTATAATTAACCTATTAATAGATTGAGATTTTTTTACTATTTGACCAGCCAATATTTATATTATTATTCTCAATACAATTTTTGTTATATCTTAATGTATTATATATCTTAGGATAATATGAGAAGTCTAATTCATTTCTTATTTGATTCAATTTTTACCATTATCCATTATTTTCCTCAGAAATTTTATCACCCATTATAGATTTTTTACAATTAAAAAATATATTTTTAATAGTTTTAGGATTATATCCATAATCTTTATATAATTTAATAAATTGATTCCTTTGTAATTGAGTCTACACTTTTATCTATATTATATTTTAATAACTGCTAATATTTGCCCCCATGCTTTTTGTGAATCTACATGAATAATTTTTCTTAATTTATGTTCCCCAATAAAATGTTTTAACTTAATTTAGTATCTTTATCTATATTAATTTCTATATCCAAATATTTAATTTTATCTTTAAATTCTACTTTTGTAAATTTAATTTTATATATATTATTAAATTCATTATAAATATTATTAATTGCTCTTTTATTGCAATAATTAAAATGTCATCAACATTTCTAGAATAATGGATTATTTTTTGAGTAATTACTCTTTTTTTAATTACAATATTTTCTAATTCATTTATAAATATTAATAACCCATCTCTCATGTACATGCCAAAATTCATTATTTTATTTCAAATATAAACTATTGTGTATTAATTTTAAGCCCTCTTCAACAATATTTATTAGATTTATATCATCTATATATGTTTACTTAAACTTTTTATTAATATATCTATACTTTTATGGAATATTTGGATACATTTTTTCAATATCCATTTGTAAAAATACTTTGATTCTTATTTAATTGTATAGTATTTAATTTATTAATAATACCATCTGCATTCTTTATAGAATATTCATTATATCCTAAAATATCTGTTATCCATTTATTTATAAATTTCTGTAAAATAAAATTACTAAAGTTAAACAACAGCTTTGATGGATTATTATTTTTGTGAGTTTTAACCTTTGTAAAAATATATGGATTTTCATAAGAAGAAGGATACAATAATTTATATTTATTTATATATATATAATTTTATGATCTTTCAATTTATTGAGTAATTTTAAATATTTGTTTTTTATCCCTGCCATATCTTTCTTCTTTATTTCATTTTCTTTTCCAATTTTGAAATATGAAAATTAATATTATATACATACATATATGTTAGAAAGTTTTGCTTAAGCTATTAAAGCTAGATAGTGATTTCTATTTTAGATATAAATGTAACTGCAGATATATAGTAAACATTTGTGGACCTTGCTGTTACTCTAAATGATACATAATCCCTGATGGTAGGATTAAGTATTGATCTTAAAGATTTGTAATAATGAGAGGCCATTAGTGAAAATAACCGCAACCAGATTGAATTTTTTATTTGAAACTCACTCACAGATAGTATTTAATAGTTTTTCATAATTTTCTAAGATGAGAGTTTTAGATTATAGGATTAGACAATTCTGTAAGATTATTTTTCATGATTAAATAATATACAGGTATGAATTATAAGAAAAGTGATTTAAATTTATCTCAGATGATTGATTAGAATATTGAACCTAGAGGAATGAATTTATAATCAGAAAAATAAAACAAATATAAAAAAATCATAAAGTTATTAATATTTTATATTGATGGAAAAAATGATATAGAAAGACCAAGCACAGCAATTGAAAATTGATCTGTGATTTCATATTTTTTATTCAAAAGCAATTATCAAAATTAAATGAGATCAATATTTCAAAAATGTTAGAACTTTAACTTACCTATAAAATTTAAACTTAGTAGGGGGAAGAAAATGATTATTAATGTATTTGAAGTAAAATGGCTAGTTTGAGTATATTAAAGGAGTACTTGCTACAAAGGTGAAGTTTTGAGCAGAAAATATCGATATTGTTATTGGCAGATAGTTTACAAATGGTAAAAAAAGAGTATGAGGGCAATGGCTTTTTTAAAAGATCTTACACTGATGCGTTGCAGTGAAACTTTTCTATATAATAATTTCTGTAGGCTTTTTATATCATCATTTATGCAGACTAAGCACTTAGTCTGCAGAAATTATGATATAGAAAACCTACAGAAATTATTAAATAGAAAAGTTTCACCGCAATGCATCAGCGTATTATTAATTACAAAGTAAAGATGAAATAAAATAGTTATCACAAGATCTTATACCATATACAAAGTGTTTATAGTTTTGATTATTTATATGACAAATTTGATAGAAAACTGTGATTATATAATTATAACAAGAAGCTGGAAACCTGTTAGCTAGTCAAGATAAAAAAGAGTATGATTTAGAAATAAAAAATGAAAACTTGTATAAAAAAAATAATATAATGAGAATGACTAATAAATTTTAGAATTATAAAGATAAATTTAAATATTGATAGTTCCAAAGTGATGGAAATATAAATTATAAAACAATACAAAAAATCTCTTGGGTTCATTCTGATGCAAATATAATATATGGTCTATTTTTTTTTTTTGTAATAGTTAAGATGAAATTACAAATGAAAAATAAATAAATAATAATCCAAAAAAGAAATTATAAAAGCTTGAAGAAAAATGAAATAACTT
Source organism: Epiperipatus broadwayi (assembly GCA_028023455.1). NCBI lineage: Eukaryota > Metazoa > Onychophora > Udeonychophora > Euonychophora > Peripatidae > Epiperipatus > Epiperipatus broadwayi. The sequence goes on from JAQFVV010014293.1 coordinate 41,445, forward strand.
TTAAAGGTTTCAGACAACAAAAAATATGCTATTGATCCAAGAACATTAGATTAGATTATTCTCAGTGTCAAATGTGAAAAATAAAAAGGAAATTAAAGAAAAACCATTGCAATTTTTAAAAATGTGACCTAACAAAAAGTTAATGGATTACTAAACAAATGATAAACAAAATTGTAAAATATAAACACTGAAGACAAACAAAATTATATATAAGAATCATAATAATGAATTCAGAAGACAAACAAATATTTGACTATACAAGAAATGTAAAAAAAAATTGATACATTTGATTTAATATATCATAAGATTAAATAATTCAATCGGGAAGTTTAAAATTCGCATGTTATGTTTTGAAGCAAAAAAAAAAAAAAGAGTAGATATAATGAAAGTGAAAAGAAAATTTTGAATTTATCTGTCAGATAGATCTCAGGAAACAAAAATTGAAAGTCAAATTAGTTAAGATGCTATAGGCTATGATATATTAAGAAACTAACGAAGAATATATGCAATAATAAATGGGAAAGAATAAGAAATTACTGAAATTCTAAAATAAATTTTAATGATATTACACAAAAAAAGTCCAAATCACTATAAGCAAATGTATATAGAAATGAATAGACTGTTAAATATGTATTATTTTATGATAATAATAAAGTACTTTTATTTTTTTTATAGCTCAACAAGATCTTTAGCAACAAGAATATATATAAATGATTTAAACTGCATAATGAAAGTATAGAAAATATTAATCATTTATTAATAGAATGTAAACACAAGAAGAAAGGATA